>JWJB01010923.1:0-14378 GCA_000812895.1 Rutstroemia sydowiana | reverse complement strand
GTCCAAAAAAGATGCTCGAAAAAAGTAGATTGTAAAAATTTAATTCACTAGTTGATAACACAGATGTAAGCAGGTTACGGGCATAAAGAAAAGCTAGGGGTTTCCGGAGTTCCAAACCGCTGCAAAGAAACATTTTTTGCTTTGCGGAAGTGGTAGATGGCTGTTTAGAAAGTTGGTTTACTTTAGGCTGTGATCGCTGATCTGAACATGTTTTGTGGGGGAAAAGCAAACTGATAGTGTGCATAGATGTGTGTAGAGAAGGAGAGCGGGGGTTGTCTGACTCCGTCAACTAAGCTAGCTACCATACAAGGCTAGGATAATCACCTCAGGAGAATTCATGGCTCTCCTAGCATATGGATAGATGCCGCATGCCTTCCAGGTATGTGTTCACCATCAGTCAACATGGATTGCAGTACTTTTAAAGGATCAATGGTGCTCGTGGTTAAGGTATTTCGAGATAAGCATAGGCAATGATAATTAGATCATTGTTCTTTTGAATACTTGTGTGCTGGCAAAGACTGAGGCTAGGAAAGCTGAGAAAAATGGATTGCATAGTTAGTGAAGGCTGCTGAGAATGGAGTCAAATCTCAGTTTTGAGTTCTTGTGATAAAGGCAATGTGCGAATATGGAGGTAGTATCTACTGCCTGTTTTACAACGCAAGATTGGATTCACTTAATGTACGATATCCTAGGAATTGTTGGCTTTTCTCAGCTTTAAATAGTTGGGTTTCTGACACGGGACAACTTCCAGAAATAACACTTAGTGCGCCTAGTTTCTCAGTCACTTTCTCGATTTTCTTTTCAGCTCTCAACTACACTGCCAACTCTTCCAGACACAACCACTTCCAACAATTGTCGACAATATAGAGGTTGATAATATGACGGATCCACGCTTCGATACTCGCAAACTCTATCGCGGCTTCCTTAGGGATACAATCAAGCTTCTCGAATCTCACTCAAAGGCTGCTTGGTTGTACTTCCGACAACTGTCGACAGTAAAGAAGGTCGATCCACGCTTCAAAACTCGCAAACGCTATCGCGGCTTCCTTGAGGATACAATCAAGCTTCTCGAATCTCACTCAGAGGCTGCCGCAGAAAAGAAGGCTCGAAACGAAGACTGTGAATATGATGAGTTCATGGTTAGGAAGCTTTGCGCTGTATTGTACAAGAACCACGTTCTATTTTGGGAGGGAAATAGAAGAAATTGGACCGACTTGGAGAAGCGCTCTTACCGTGCTATGGAGTATCATCGATACAAGTTTAGTGGTATGACGGATGGTGAAGCTAAGTTTCGAGCTTACCAAACGGCGATTCAGATCGAGGATGCAGGATTTGGACCGATTAAGGATTATGTTGAGGAATCAGATGATGAGTTTGTTTGTAAGGATTGCAGGTGAGTTTTGAGATTGTCCTTTGATGCTGGATTTGAGAGATTGACTCATCGTCCGCGTTTGATAGGTACCCAGAGAAGAGAAGAGCTGAGCGCGCGAGGATTAATGCCCGTTTCAAAGAATGGGTGGATCGTTGCAAAGAGATGAGATTGGGCACGGAGGGTGCGGAGGGTGCAGAGGGTGCAGAGAAGCGGGGTACGGATACAAGTATGCGGAGGAGGAGTTTTTAAAACTAGCTTCCCAAAGACTGGTATTCATATTTGCAATTGCACGGCATGTGTTCACGCATTACGCATGGTTTCCACTGCCCTTTCGTCTTTTCTTATCTTCTACAATCCATGGTGACTGATGGTGAACACATACCTGGAAGGCATGCGGCATCTATCCATATGCTAGGAGAGCCATGAATTCTCCTGAGGTGATTATCCTAGCCTTGTATGGTAGCTAGCTTAGTTGACGGAGTCAGACAACCCCCGCTCTCCTTCTCTACACACATCTATGCACACTATCAGTTTGCTTTTCCCCCACAAAACATGTTCAGATCAGCGATCACAGCCTAAAGTAAACCAACTTTCTAAACAGCCATCTACCACTTCCGCAAAGCAAAAAATGTTTCTTTGCAGCGGTTTGGAACTCCGGAAACCCCTAGCTTTTCTTTATGCCCGTAACCTGCTTACATCTGTGTTATCAACTAGTGAATTAAATTTTTACAATCTACTTTTTTCGAGCATCTTTTTTGGACGGCTTGAGCCTCGATCTCTATTCTTGAATTATTCTGTATAACCACGGTTCCTTGGATTTGTATGGTAACAATCATTCAATGCTTGTGGTACAACGCCCCTATGTTTAGCAATTTAGCGAGGTTAGTACCACCAGCAAAGTAGTGGACTAACAAGTCGGATTGTACGAGTATTGCATGCTAGAAGAATTGCCCCAAACTTAAATCGATTAGACCTATATATAATGGAGAAGACATGAATGTAGATAATTTCTACTGTTAATCTTCAACTTTTGTCCAAATAATCAAAATTATAAAATTTATTGTTCATCTTTCACTTAACAAACATGATTTCAAAATCTTCAACTCAATGAAGAAGATTTATAAAAGCGTTGCCTGCATTTCAGTCTTTTCCCATACAATAAGAGATATATATAAAAACATAATATGTGATATGCAGTGGTACTCAAACATGCCAAGTAGCACATTAAATTCCACAGCCTTTTGTTCCCTCTGAGGTGTGAATATCTAAATATAAACCAACATAATGACGGCCAGAGATTACTCCTCATTAATCATATCCCACGAAATAACAGCGCAAAACATTAGAATTTCTCAGCAGCTTGTGACTCTATTAGAAAATTCATAAGAATGGAAACAACATTAACGAAAATATATGTATAAAGTAAGGCTCTCGTTGAGCCCCAGGCCCCTAGCCATTTATGCCGGCATCTCTTGCCGTTCTATGCTCCCGCGCAATAGGGAACTCGCCTGCATTTCTTGTGGAGATAGTTCAGCAACCTTGATAGGATCAGAATGACTTTTCTCCAGAGGAGAGCTAGCACTAGTAGCACTAGTGCTGGCCTCAATTTCTTTTCGGTGTTTTCTCTTTCGTACGAACCATAAAAGTGCAAGAACAATTCCCAACACTGCCAGACCTCCAATGACTACTCCTGAGATAGCTCCAGCGGATATTGTTTTTCGGTGACCCGCTGTTGATGTGGTGGTAGAGTTGTTTGAACTAAACATATCGCTATTGCCAGAAGTATCATTATTTTGTGTAGAAGGCGCGGAGCAAAAGGTATCGAAGGCATTGTTCTTTTTATCTACGGCAACTAAGTCCTCCTTCAGTGTTGGATTAGCTTGCCATAGAGTGAATTCTTGAGCATCTTGGTTTAGCATGAGATATACCGCTGTCAAAAATTGGCGGCCAAGCTGAGGAAGATCATTTGCGTTTGTATCTTCTATGGAATTCAGCACAAGCTCAGGGGTGGAGCTGTTTGCAACCAAAGCACCGGTCTGATGGTCGATAGTAATGTCTGGTATCACCAGCTGATCGTTTGGAATACGAGCTGAGAAGCCAGAGTCTAATCCAATGGTCAAGTCACCTTTGTATCTAAACAAACTGTTAGCTACTATCAAATAGAATTTTGTAAGGCCGCTACCCACGTCTCCGTCTCGGGCGTATCGTCGTATAGCATGCCATAATAGTTTAATCCGAAAGATCTGTTCGTTATCGATTGATTTGTTAAGTACTCAAAATCGTAAAAGTACGGGTCGAGTGGTAGTGTCATTAGCACAGGATAGCTTGGGACTATGCATGCTGAGATTGCTGTGGATTGAGCATCCCCAAATAGGCTAGCATCCGTGCCGTTAGGAAAGTTGAGTATCATAGATGTGATGGTAACTAGCATGCCGGTGGTGCAAGATAACGTCGACGTACTCAGCCTGGCTGTGTAATTCTCGCCGGTCACCTTTGCCCTGTCAAATCCACCAAACACAAAACTTCCATCTAGCTGGGTCTCCGCAGTTGCACCGGTCCGTCCCCAGAACATGGACCATGAGCGAGAAGCTATTTCGCCAGAAGCTGATAACGCGTTAAGTATTGTTGAATTTACACCGAGCCCCAACGCCATTTGAGGATAGTAGCTTTGTTCGCCCCAGTCGGATTGAGCAATGCCAAGAGGATAATTTGCCACGGTCGCATTTGCGTTGAGTGCGAAGTTATCAGTAACGAAAGCCATGTCAGGATATCCATAAGAATCATCTGGATGCGTGTTCGTATTGGCAATTCCACGTGTTGTGGATCCAAATTCATCGTATTGTCCACCTCGGAAGGTTGTACATGCGGCTGTAGAAAAGGAAGAATCGCAATCTCCATTCGTTCCATAAAGGAAGGTATTATTAAGTGGCCTATATATACAACGTCAGTACAGAAAGAAATGTAGATCACCAGTGGGTGCAATAAAGTTGTCATCACAGCATCATCTTCGAACACTTATAATTCTCCGTCAATAGTTGAGTAGTACGTGAACATTCAGATTGTTGATTATGCCGTGAGAACAATTTTATTACACTCACCGACGGATGTAAAACATGTTCATTCTGGTCAGGTACTAACCACTGTGGTAAGAATGCAAACGATTGCGGTGGACTCCCTACTGACACATCCAAGCCTCGTGCTGTCTCCCCCGTTGAAAGAGTCACATTTCCGATGCGGATTGGTATAGGGGGAGGAACACAAGAAGAACTCGCGAACACGATTGAGATAACGGTAAGGAGAAGCAACGCCTCGTAGGGAGCAGTAAACTGGCAAACAATAGGCATTACGATAACGCGCTTCGACATTGATGTTGAGAACAACCAACGTAATCCAAAGGGGCAGTCATCTAGTAAAATACAAATATAGACTGTTCCTGCAGGCAGGGGAAGGCAAATTAACTTCAATCAGCGACATGCATGCGCACCCTAAATGAAATGATAAATTGTAGGTGCCAACAGTTGGAAAAGAAAAAGGAACATGCCGTTTCATATCTTGCAATGAACAGTCAATAGCATCCATGGAGGAAATTGCTACCTCAACGGGGCGAAGCACGAGTGGGAAATATCGGGTTCAAAACCGCAGTGTAACGCTGGTATATTGGCCGCATAGGAGTATTATCGTCTTCCTAGTGTCACCAGGCTTGAATCCGTATGTATTGGCAATGAGTGTGCAGTAACTCGGATTTCTAAGCGCCCGATGCACATGCTTAACCATACCGCTGGTAATCAATTAGCATTCAGCACTGATTGTATCTGTAGTTGCGCAATATTTTTGAAATCAAGCCAAGCTGGAATTGGGAGCAAGTCCTCTTGTCGAAAGACTAGGTACGGGCTAAACCCTGTACTTGCCTATCATATTTTTGAAAGTATGAAAAATGGCGATATACTTGAACCTAGGAATCTGAGATGAGTTCCCAAATAGACAGGGGGAATTTTTCTCAGAACCTAAAACAAACTTGGAGGTTGGAATTCCACACTTCAAGGTTACGGAATGTACTTAACTCAAGTAAATGTTAGAAGTAGAGTAGGGTTCTATATTTACACTTAAACTCGACGGTGTGGTGTTAAGATTGCTGCGTTACATAGCTCTATAAGGAGACTGCGCATGCGCAGGTGCGTTATATATAACTATGGAAATGTTACTGGATAACAATTGGTTGGGAGAGCGGCAAGCAACATCAACATCCGCGGCAAGCAGCATCCCAAGAAAGGCGTAGCAACATCTGAGAGAGGCGTAGCAACATTATGAGAGAAAGCGTGTCAAAGCTATCAAAATAGTTTAGCTGGAGAACACCACGCCGACGGTTAATATTGATTGGGTTTAAAGTCTTGACTAGTGCTGTTTGTTATTGTGATAACACAAAAAGTTGAGTGCTCTTATTTCATTTTTGGATTGCATTTTAAAGTTATTGCGCGCGGTTAACGTTATTGGCCCATTTTTTAAAGAACAATACTTAATTAGGCTAGAGTCCGAATAAGTGGAACGTAACACCCCTTGCAAGAGGCCAGAAAGATGATAGTGTAACATTAGGCGCCGTATACTTTCCGCCAGTAAATATGCCTGTTGGTGAAACATAAACCTGGTCGTGCAAAAGTCTGTAGAAGGATACCCTTGTAAGTGAGCTGTTGATAGTACTTTTGGGTCTGGGGGCGCGGGGCTGAGTTACTCTTTGAATGCCCTACGAGGCTACGCCTTTAATACTTGTTCCTAATTTTGATCCCTTTCATGCAGATTCTTGTTATGGCAAAAGTGTTTAGATAGCCTACTCCCTGCTAATTTGAAAATGAAATGCTCACCCCCTACCCACTTTGTTATCATTCCAACTACGCTTTATGAGAAGTCTCTCACTACATATATATATATTGACATCGAGATTTGGGCTGCTGGAAACATTTGAACTATACCATTTCATCATGTACTTTTCGTTAGCAGGAATATTTCCTCTACTCACATATTCCTTCCAGCACCGGAACCATGGGAATCAAAATAGCGGATACTCATCGTCCGCCCATCCCGTGAGCACGCCGACGGTAACGCTAGACGTACCACATGAATACGGCATCAAACCGTATCAATCTTCCTTCTGCAATGACCGCTATGGGATTAGATACTTGGAAACTATTCGCAATAGCATGACTAGCTATTGCACCACTGCGTCCTCCGAAAACTTGACTTGCTTTCATAGCCAGCGGTTCCCCGGCGGGAGAGACTCGTTCTGCTTTGGAGGATCTGCTGTATTCGATGCTACGAAAATGAAGTTCAAACTTGGCTGCGAGCTAAGACAGTTGGACGAAAGCGAAGTAGCGAAAGACATTCCAGAATTCGACAGCCTTCGATCTTACGGGTACAATACTGGACCACGAGTGATCTTCGATAACTTTATAGAGATGGATACCAAGAAGGCTCTTGATTCCGCCACAAACCCAACCCAGAACTTTACCATCATGGTCAAACGCGAAGACCATCTTAATCCATGGAAATGCTTCATGGATATGATGTCAGCGATGATGACAATGGATATTCTTCGCATGGCTACCAATCCAGCTTCACCTTCACAAGCGCCGTTCTTTGGCCTCCAAGACGCAGAGAATACACAAATTGTGATCGTGGATGATCATGGAGATGGCCCATTTTTTGATCTCTGGGAGTTTTTTGCCAAGAGAAAACCCATCAGACTCAACGAATTGTCTACGGGCACAGTCATAGAAAACATTATAGTACCCCTCCCCGGAGCTAGTAATCCGATTTTGCATGGGGAATGGGACATCCATTCATGCTCTCATTCCGCATTGATTCGTACATTTTCACAACGAGTTCTCGATTTCTACTCAATTGATTCCTGGACGCCTCATAGCGGTGATATTGTTCTGACCTTCATTGAGAATCATTCGAGACGCCTGTTATATCAAAAGGACTACTTGGAGTACGTGAATTGGAGATACCCGCATGTCAGAGTTCAGTCCATCGACTTAGAAGCTATTACATTTTCGGAGCAATTAAGAATCATTCGAGGAACAGATATTCTGGTCGGGGTCCATGGTGCAGAATTGGCTCTTGCAATGTTTCTGCAGGAAGGATCTGTCGTGGTCGAGATACTACCAGAAACTACGAAGAGCAAAACATATCGCAATCTCGCCGGACTTCGAGGTCATGCGTATCTCAGCGCTCATGCCTCCCACTCGAAAGCGGCAGAGAATGAGGAGGGCTTGAATTCGCAAGATGTTTTTCTTGAAGATGATAGATTCTTTGAATTGGCTGGAGTCGCCGTGAAGGTGCTTTATAACAAAGGTCTTCGAAGCTTCGATATGAATTAGAATGTTCTTTTGTGGAAGATTTTGTGCCTTCAACGCCTTCAACGCCTTCAACGCCAGCAATAGTCAATGGGTGTTTCTAATATTGTTGCGTGCCTATTGTAGGCACGAGTTTTGTTCCCTATATGGCGTCTGGAGTATGGAGTTCTTTATGTGGACAGGATATACATAGTTGTAAATATTACATTGTCTCGAAATACCCTCCCGACATGCTATTTTATTGTAGCGTAGCTACTAAGAAGTCATGTGATTTGATCCCGGATACTTTCAAAGCAGTCTATTCTCAAAACTTCCAGGGAGGATTGGTCATTGGAAGTTCCTGGTACCTTGTATTCCAGCAGGCATGTCATACATTGTGAAATTGTAAAAGTACTCGGTGTACAGTAGATCATAATGCGGCTAAGCTACTATAATATTGAGTGAAGTGCGGTGTCAATTGTGCTGTAGTTTTATCGGCGATTATTTTAGAAGAGTTTACCGGGTACCGCCCAAGTGAACACCACGCCATTACCAATTTCTGAACATCTTAGTACATTCTGCCGTACATATTACCTAATTGATACTAGGGTGGTAGTGCTCACTTGGGCGGTGACTTGTTTTACCGCCTTGGCAGAATAATATAAAGTCGTCATGTTTTCCTAACTTCCATTGTAGCTCATCACTGCCCCGGATTGCATAGAGAGTCCAAATAATGCGATCACAGGCAGTGAGTGCTACTACTCGATTATTGAGAAGCTCCCGAACTGTCCACAAGGGCAGGCTGTCTACAATTGCACGACTTAAGCACTCATCACCACATCAATTTCCAAAATCTTCAATTCGAGATCCCTGGGCAAGAGATCCCCCAAAACATGCATTCATGACATTTGGAAAACCACCGCCGCTCGGGAAGCCACATTATTATGTTTCGTTGTGGCCGCTTCAAGCACCGCCTTCCCCACGACTGGATATCCTTTGGTATTTGAAGGATGCAAGTAAGGTAAAGCGGCATAATTTTGTGCGCCCAGGTGCGGAGATCATATTAGGGTTGGGGGGTTTTGTCCTCTCAATTGTTTTGCTAGTATGGCCTTACGGTGGCAAAAAGCCCAAGGTTCTCGACTCGCCTCAATTCACTCCATTCAGAATCGTGTCCAAAGAGAATATATCTTCGACTAGTATGATATTGACCATACAACCAAAAGTATCACTAGATTCTGATCCGTATGCCGAGTATTGGAAGAGGGGCCTTTGGTCAGTGGAGTTCAAACATCCGCTTTTACAGATCGTACGCTCTTATACTCCATTGCCGCCTGACGATAACGCTGTTCATGGGGAGCTTCGTTTCTTGATACGAAGAGAGCCGAAAGGAGAAATGTCAAGTTATGTGTGTGGACTTCCGGTTAATGGGGAAATTGAGCTTCGTGGCCCGTATAGTGAGTTTGAAATGCCGGATGATGTTGAAGGTGTGGCTTTCTTGGCGGGCGGTACTGGAATTGCTCCTGCGCTACAGGTTGTCTATACCTTGCTCGAAGCTCGTAGCGCGAAAAGTCCACTACCACAAATACATATACTATGGGCCAACCGAAGAAGGGAGGATGTAGGGGGCTACCCGTACCCACTTAAGCCCATGGTTGATGCATCTACCATTGATTCGAAAAGCACAGGATTGTTACTGAAGCAAATACAAAATCTCCAATCAAAACACCCCAAAAACCTTCAGATTGATTATGTTGTAGATAATGAAGGCACACTGATCAACCAAAATTTAATTACAAAAGCTACAAGGGCAACTTCCTGGGGAGATGCCAGCGTAGAGAGGACAAAGGCGGGTTCAAGACTACTTTTTGTGTCTGGCCCAGAAGGCTTTGTCAATTATTTTGCCGGT
The DNA here is from genome assembly GCA_000812895.1 of Rutstroemia sydowiana. Taxonomy (NCBI): domain Eukaryota; kingdom Fungi; phylum Ascomycota; class Leotiomycetes; order Helotiales; family Rutstroemiaceae; genus Rutstroemia; species Rutstroemia sydowiana. The sequence continues at coordinate 4,771 of JWJB01010923.1, read as the reverse complement.
CCAAAGAAGTGGCAGAATGGAAAAGAAATGCAGGGGGAGCTTAAGGGAATCATCAGCCGCATGGGTATCTTGGATTGGCAAGTCTTCAAACTTTGAACCCAGATTCAACCTGGACAGAATTTTTTTCCTAGCACATATACATTATAATACAAAACTTGTTCTGGACTGGGTTTGATGTGCAGCTACAGTATGGCTACAGAAGATCAATTGGACAAGGTTATGGTATGTGAGTTGAAATGCAGGAAGTGAAGAAATGAATTGCATCAGTGGGTGCAATAAATCTATCACCGGTCAGAAATCCTCATTAATCATGAAAAATTTAATATTACTTGATTTTCATGAAGTCAAGTTGATTCATCGTTTGAAATCCAAATGTTATAAATTACAAATCCCAGTTCAGATAAAATGAACATTCAAAGAGATGTTTTATTATTGAACATTGTGCTATGATGATAGATTCATTGTACCTACTGGTGTAGGGTATTTGGGAAGCACTTAGGAAGATAACAAAGTGCCTCAAAATGACTTACCTATGGATATTCCTCATACCAAGTAAAAGAATGGAAAAGTCTTTGAATATAGACAACTATTTTATGATTTTATTCTTCAACTAGAAGATGACGTTCAATTGGTGCAAGAAGGTTTCTTAAATCACAGACAATGTGTTTTATGAGTCTTATTCTCTAAGTGGAATATGGACATTCAATTTGTGGAAGGGGGTTTCTTAAATATAAACAATAGTTTTTATGAGTTTTATTCTCTAAATAGAAGATGGACATTGAATTGGTAAAGCAGCGGTTGAAAATTTGATTTATCAAGTGAGAGACAAATGATAAGTTTTACAAATTTGATTTGTTAAGTGAGAGTCAAGTAATAAGTTTTATAAGTTTGATAAGTTTGCTTTATCAAATAATGGGTGATGATTGAAGACTCAAGATTCAAGATTGACCATTGAGTGGGCATTGTCTGCATTTATGCCCTTTTCAAAAGAACATTCCTGTTCCTCAACCAACCATGACTCTCAAGATATCTCGGATATCTCCGATATCGTCCATGCCCCTATTCAGGACATAGATGAGAAGAAAAAAGGCGAGGGGAATCACATGCTCGGTTACCATATATGTAGTTTTCCGCAATCCGAATTCGGGTGCTATGATGAAATTTGAGTTTGTTTTTTATTTTTGTTTGTTTACTATGATCTCCAAAGATTCTACATTGCGCCAGACGTCAATCCTATACAGGCTTTATCAGTTCAACCGCATACCAGTGTCATCACCCACTTCAATTGATTTAAACAAAATCCACCAACGACTACCAGAGCCTCATACAACTTGAGTTTTAATCCAATGGATCTAGACTTAAACTTAGATTTCCAGGATATGCATTTTGATGCTGATGGAACATTGAACAGACAACCCAGGCTAAATAGGCCGGCAGATGTGGATGCGTTGCTCTATACATATAGGAATTTTGAAACAGCAGAGGCCAAAAATTACAACCGAAGACGTGGAAAGCCACAATCGTGTGGAGTCGTTCAACAGTCACCCATCAACTTTGATGCATTCAGCCCAGAAATTCGCCATAGGATATGGGTGTATGTGGAAATGGGCGCAGCCCCCAGGGTAGTTACAGTCAAGTTCCATCCTTCTAGATTGGCACTTAGTTTCACAGCGCCGCCTACAATTCTGCAGGTAAATAAAGAAAGCCGCAGCATTGGATTGCGCAATTTAGCCGCATTGCAGCCATTCAAGGAGCAGCCACCCATTTACTTCAGACCTGATATCGATACCATAGAGATCTGTGGCGCAGTTGACCATCTCAAGACTCGGATCGTTGGGGGGAAGGTCGTACCAAGGAACCACACCCTCGAAGTTTTTGCCGCTTCTACAATTGATTCATACGGAACTGGTTTTACAAAAGCCATCCAGGCAATCAAAAAGATCAACTACACATACGGCTCTTTTCAGAGAGCGAAAGACCTCTGGTGCCCCTCCTCAGGAACAGACAAATTGCCGTCCGCACTAGACTTCAGCGGAATACTGAAGTTCACCGGCCTGAAAGAATTGTGCTTCCAGTTCAAGCCACAAGTTAAAGCTCTAGAAGAGGGCAGAGGCTGTACTGAAATCGAATTCCAGGAAGCGCTGGGCTTGGAACTGTATCGGATCGGTCAGAAAACACCAATCGACAATATTCCAACAATTACAATGGCTCAGTACGGAACGGTGAAGGTGGTATTCAACGAGACGATTTACAAGACTACGATCGAGAGGTATGAGCGGGTGAAGGGTGGTTTTGAGAAGATCTATGGCCCTAATCAGAGGGAGAGACCGACTTTTGTGAATGGAAGATTGGTCAGAAGACCTGCCCCTCCCAAGGCAGCTCCTCTTCTAAGACCTCACTGAGTGTCAAGTTTTATCAAAGGTAAGCAGCATTTCTGTGAACTCAGAAGTTTCGAGACTTTGAGATAGATTCAATTTTCGTCTGATGTTCATGAGATGAGAGTTCGTGATTGTCGGATACACGCTTGAACATTACTATTGAGTAGTTGTATGAAGTTTGATTCATTGGGAGGTTTACTAATGGTTGATTGATTAGACACAACCCATTCTATCACCCGGTTTTCGTCCCTACAGTTTTGCTTTTACAATTCGGTCTGGTTCGTTTTATATGATTCGGGGGGGGGTTATTTTTTTTACGAGCATCAAGGGCGGAGTATGGAAAGATTTTACGCAACTTCACGAATTACGCCGACACGCATTATAGACGAGAGTGGATGATTTTACAAAGCATTGGGAGATGGATGGAGTATGGAAGAATGGGTTTACTACGCGATTTTACTTCTCGAATCTTTGCTATACATGATGGACAAGCGCGGGGTATGGAAGGGTTTTACGCAACTTCACGAATTTTCGCCAGCACGCATAATGGACAAGGTCGAATAATTCTACAGGGCAAGCATTGGGGGATGGATGGAGTATGGGAATATTTTACGCGATTTCACTTCACGAAGTTTCACGAACACACGCACGTTAGAGGAGAGCGAAGGATTCTATAAAACAAGCATTGGGGATGGATGGAGTAAGGTGTTTTCTACTGCACAATACAATACCCTAACCGCCAGCGGTCACCCCGCTTAATATGTACAATAAAGTTTATGAACTTGGGGTTTGGCTGCATTTGAGATGTTATGGTGGTAGCGAAGGCTACTAGTAATATGATAAGATACAGAGGACATCATCTGCTGTATAAAGACTGGAGAGTGACTCTGTGATTTCATTTCTCAAGGCTTTCGCGTTGAGAGTGATAGACGTAATACTGGTGATTGAGTGTTATGTAATTTGGTGTATGTTTCTTTCATTGTTTTCGCCGTAGTTCATTGCCGTTTACCATTGTTTATTGTTGTTGTTTTGGTCAAGTCATTATCATGTATCGCCTGCAATGCTCCAGTGAGTGACGGCCAAAGCGAACACTTCACCCACTCGCCTCAGCATCACAAGGGTTGCAACACCTTCTTTCCTTTATCTATATAGTCATTAATTCATCTCCATCCATACTGCATGCCCTAGCTCATCCACAGTATTCAGAGTTGCCACAACGAAATGCTCATAACCCCGGGCACTCAAGTTATGCCACTGGCCAGCCTTGTGCCTATATCAGCACTCTAATCGGGGCAACCCAGTTCACCAAGACAGACCAGATGGTAGAAATTGCATACATGTAGGCTGACCAAGCCGCAGAGCATTATTACATTCTTGCTGCAGCCGGCCAAGGCGTGTAAAACAAGAGGGTCGTCTGAAGTACCCGCATTTGGAGATCCAGCCAGTGGCCTCTTCACTTCATTTTGAAGAAGTGCAATGAATCACTAGTTGGTGGAATAAAACTCTCGCCATTTGATTTCTTCACCAATCTAAATAAAACATATCCGAATTGTTATTGATTTTGTCAAAAGCCTTTGTATCTATCAGGTAATACTTGAACAATGAGAATTTGAAAATTCAATTACCAAATCATACTTGTACAATTAGAATTTGAAATTTGAAGTGATGTAAATTGTGCTGTGGTGATAGTTTATTGCACCCATTGGTGGATGAAATTTTGATTATTTTCGATGTTAAAGTACAGCGTGCTATCGTCCCCTAGACTCATAATCTGAGAACCGCAGGATTCCGTATAACATATATTCGCGTGCCAAAGCTGATGATTCCACGTATTGGACTTGGCTACACTGGAGAGGCTGAACATTGACTTCAGTAAGATCAAGGACATTGGACACCAATTAGATAGATTTGAACAGAGGCTATGATATGTCTTGTATACAACCTGCCTCTACAATTGCACGACTTAAGCACTCATCACCACATCAATTTCCAAAATCTTCAATTCGAGATCCCTGGGCAAGAGATCCCCCAAAACATGCATTCATGACATTTGGAAAACCACCGCCGCTCGGGAAGCCACATTATTATGTTTCGTTGTGGCCGCTTCAAGCACCGCCTTCCCCACGACTGGATATCCTTTGGTATTTGAAGGATGCAAGTAAGGTAAAGCGGCATAATTTTGTGCGCCCAGGTGCGGAGATCATATTAGGGTTGGGGGGTTTTGTCCTCTCAATTGTTTTGCTAGTATGGCCTTACGGTGGCAAAAAGCCCAAGGTTCTCGACTCGCCTCAATTCACTCCATTCAGAATCGTGTCCAAAGAGAATATATCTTCGACTAGTATGATATTGACCATACAACCAAAAGTATCACTAGATTCTGATCCGTATGCCGA
>JWJB01010919.1:0-10772 GCA_000812895.1 Rutstroemia sydowiana | reverse complement strand
AATATCCAGTTGTTGAATGATCATACAAGTAAAGATTTCGATCTTCGTTCTGACTGATGGGACCCATTCTCTCAAACGATCCTGGACGGACGCGAATTTCGATAATTGACGTTGCCAATCAGGGAAAACACCAAAAGCCTCAGTATCTCCATACTGATCAAACTCGGAGTCGAAACATCCTACCATGAGGTCTGTAACTTCATCCGTGACTACATATCCTGTTTCGAGCCAGAATCTGGGATAATCACAAGTCTTGTTGTACTTTTCACTGAACGCAAAATCCAAGTATTGTCGATTGGGATCGCGCCATAATACGTTATGCTCTTCCAGAGTGAATGGGGTGGAAGCATTCAAATATCCTTCGAAGGCTATCAAATCACCCATGGTTCCCATTGTATTATCCAGAATCACGTACATGCCCCTCTCGTGGATTGCGTCGGTTGCTTGCCTCCACATATCGATATTTCCAAAATGAGCGTCGAGGAGACTGAGATCCAATGGAGAATATGCGTCGGAACCCCAAGGTAAATTGATCATAGGACTTCCTGCAATGTAAATACCCTTAATTCCCATTCCTTGTATATAATCCAAACTGTCGACGAGGCCTTGGAGATCACCGCCATGGCGTAATTGAGTTTGCATAATATCATGCTCAAAAAAAGTTCCGTTAATGTCATCATTCGTTGGATCTCCATTCACGTATCTATCAAGAAAGAAAGAATAAAACGGCATACGCCAATTCGAGGGCGACTCGAAGAATGTGTGCTATAAGAACGGAAAGTAGTTAGTTATTGCATATTCTGGAGCTATAAAAGCTTGGGTAGGACAGGATAGGAAATTGGGAAAAGTTATCCAAACTTTGAAATTAAGATTGCCAACATACATTTTCCCATTTTCCCGCATAATCAAACGGCGATGTTGCCGTCTTGTTCTCATTCAAATTATAGCCCACATATGCTTCATCGTAGCGCAAGGCGCGGACCTGTGTACTTAACAGAACGCTGCACAAAAAACCCAGAGACGTGATCATCGTAACGAAAGGCGGCCAAGATACTCAAGTGACTGAAATCATGAATCAGTCCGTATCAAGGTGTTGCCGAAAATCGCAAATAAAATTTTCAATAAGCTCGTCAGGATGCAAGAAATATTAAGTAGATTTTTTACTTCAATTTTGCCAGACTTTGGGGTTAAAAGAGTAAGAAGTAAGCTCGTATGATATCCACAAAGATAAGTAATCCTGGTTTTGAGGCTGTATCTGCCTTCTAACAGCAAAGCACTACTGGTAATCGTTTGTGAATAAAAAGAACGAGTAACGAACGTGGGAGTCAATCGCAAAATTCGCTGGATGACGAAGGTGAGAAGGAAAAAAAAATTAAAAAAGGATAGATGCTACAAGAAAAAAGTTGTTCATACGTGGGATGAGATACTTGAAGGAAAGCGGTATGAATTTTGAGAGAGAGAGAGAGAGAGAGAAGAGAGGCTGAAGTAAAAATAAAAATAAATCAAAAATATACGCATATGTAGATCAATAGAATTGCTCGAAACGAATAGATTGAGAGACGCTAAAAATTTCTAAGGACACTCTATTCTGAGCAGCGTTGACCCTTCACTTGCACTTCAATCATTCATTCATTCACTACCTACTCTCCACTCCACCCCTCCCCCCCTAGAAGTCGATCTTACTATACTGGAAGTAGAGGATGCCTAAATCTTACCATATCTTAATACCATCCGAACTATCAAGGCTAACACGGCATTATTAAAATCCTACATCATCCATAAGTAGAAAGGAGAGACCCGATAAGGTAGTAAATGTTAAATAAATTGTTAATAAAATGTTAAAATAAAATCTTAATATACGAGTAAAATGTCAATATTTTTGACAAGAGCTGCCATGTATTTTATTTTTACATTATAAAAAATAACAAGCATTGGGTAGCCCACTCCACTGGTTGGTTACGGGTATCAAGGATAGTCCTAAATCCATCTGAGCGTCATTAGATGAACAGACCAATTGATGGTAAGGAAGTTTAATAGTGGTGGGGGGGATGTGTAGTAGATGTGGGTTAGGAACTTAGGATAGTCAGCTTTGGGATCCATTTTCATCTTCAAAATACCCGACTTTAAATGGATTTATAATCCCTGATAAATATATTTTACTACTAGGTAGGTATACAGTCTATACTATAAAGAGATATGATACAAGGGTTATATAGTAAAGTAAAAGTACAGAGTACGAGAAAAGGTGGCATCGCGGATCAAGGTATCTTGCCGGCAACTAGGTACAGATACTAATACCTTGAATTTGTTTGTACCACCATAGGATAGAAATGTTTTCAGAGCGTGTTACATTATTACCAAAAACATTTATTAAGAATTAGAGAATTATCCTTTTACAGCCATTAATTTGAGTAAAGCACCTTTCATTTCCCTTCCTTTCTTTCAATTTTTTCCTTTTGGAATAGGTACTAGGTAGGTAGGGCCGTTACCTGTAGTTGGGATTTTGGATCTTCCCAACATAGATTAGTTGCCGCATTTTTAATTCTTTTACCGGGCGTAATAACTAAAATGATATAATTGGTAGGACCGTGGACTTTGGACTCTATTCCTTGATTAAAAAAGGCTGAATGCACAGCCCTTCCCTCCACTTCCATGCATTTGTACCTTGATAAATATATATTATTTTCTTCATCATAAAATCTTAATATCCCTTTTAAGAAAATCTAGAATCAAGCGCAGTCGAAAAAGAAGGATCTCAAACGCTCGAAAGTCTAATCTGTAACTTACCGCCAGATGCTCCTTGAGTCCTTATACATATGATGGCCAAATAAGATATTCATCACCGTGTAGATTAGAATATACTATCGCTTGGCTCCACCACAAGGATTGATATGGTATACGTATTTCGCACATTTTCAAGTGCGTACAGTACAGTATTTCGCTCTCGCTATCGATTTCCCTATTGATTGTATCGTCTAAGAATGAGGCGCGGTGTGTGCACTGTTCAATGTGCTGCGATGTGCAATGAGTGGAAAACAGGGGTTGGGAAATGGGCCAAGAGGAAGATACGAACAAACCAACCAAGCCGAGGTTCAATGTAACAACCCAACTAGGTAGTATATACTGTATAATAGGGAATAAACAGAAGAAACATATTAGGGATACGGCCAATGTACTGTGCTACATATTTGGAAACAGAATTTCCAAAACATTGAAGGTAGGTACCCGTGGATTCAAGCTATCAAGCGAATTATCGTATAACCACCACTTACTGTAACTTTATTGCAGCGGAGTTCTTCCACCTTAAACACGATATTGATACAAGTCGTGGGTAGGTGAATAAAGAAGTTTCTCAATGTTTGATAAATATGGGATGAGTTTGACACATTTACTTTGGCACATATCCGATAGCAAGCTTTCTCTCCTTTCCTCCCCGAGACTCCCCGCTCTCCATCTTTCTCTCCCTCCACGGATGTATACATGCTTAGTACAACTATCAATATCATGCATCAATGTCTTTTTTTAAGATTTAGTCATCCTTTAGAGAGAAAAGAGTAGGGAAGGGAGGTTTAAAGATAAGCAAGGTACAATGATTTCTTGATTGGTGTGCTAATGTACAGCAGTACGTTCAATTAAGGTGTGAAATGGCTAGTGCACCGTAAAGTTAGTGAAATAATAGAAGCTAGGATTAAAAGTACTGTCAGGTAGATCACACAAATCCCTTTTTATAGTATTCAAGTACTAATAGTAGTGCTTTGTCAGAATAAATTTTACTACAGTAGGTTAAAGTGTTAAGGATAAGCACAACATTGATAAAGCAAAGCAAATTCAGCTACTGTTTAAGGAATCAACACTCGAAACCATTTTTGATCCGATTGATATCGTTGAACCAAACATAATAAAAACTTGGTTCAAAATTGTAATGCCAAGTTGTTGGCCTTTTTCTACGATACAAATTCAATACAGTGCCATCAGTATCTACCTTCCGTTACTTCGTACTGTGTATGAATCAGTTTGACTTTACGAGAAGGTTTTATACGAAAAAGTCTATATCTCCTTATTTAACATCCATTTCAAATACATTTCAAAATACAGTTCAACTACACAGTTCAAGTTGTTACTACAAGTAGAAATGAACGTCAACATATTCCAATGAAAACAATACTACCAAGTTAGGATAGTCTAACAAAAATCAACTGATTCAAATGTAACCTTCACACCTTCTTCTCCTTCACATTACATGATTATCCTTGATAATTTTCATCACTTTAATCACATTTCTCTAGGATACCTACCTCATTCTCATTTTACTATACGATATCTTCTCAAAATAAATATTATCACATTAAATTAACCAATGAGAATTCATTCGCATATCAATTTTAAGAGAAGCTTAAATTTTTCCCTTGCTAGTAGTAAAACTAACCAAATCCCACTTTCTATAACTGGTAAAATTATACGCCACCAAGTACTAAAGTAGAAATAATGTAATATACCTAGGTATCTTATCTTTCTCAAATCCTTACATTATTTGATCAATTGCTTCATCTATAAATCAATCATCTGTCGCCATTTGTCTCGTTCATAATTATTGTCATTTTATTCTTCTACTGCCATCTTTATGCCGAATTTATTCATTTGTCATTCAAAACCCCCTTCATATTCTCTCCCACCCAGTCAGTCTTCCAGAGTTCCCCTCTAACAAGGCCAACGGAAAGGTAGATCCACCGTTGTTACGTTACACAATGGGCTTTGGGCATCCTCTTACCTTCTAAACAGTGCCTTGTAGGTGCTGAAATGTACTTCAGAAATGGAATCCACTCACTGTACCAAATTCTCTGAACACTGATGCCGAATATTGCCGTAGCACGGAGATAGTTCTAACCTTATCGCCCACTGAACCTTTTATTTATGGAGAATCAACAAGAGTGGATTCAATACGTGCTTTTAAATATAGCACAGTTAGCATAGTGACAGAGTCACAGAGAAGTCCCAGTCCCACAGTTCAAACTTTACACGAGAGATAGCCTGACGCCGGTCTCTTATCCGCAATTCTCCACTTTACCATGGCCAGAACATCGTGATCAACATCAACATCTCGGTGAAGTCGGATGGACAATTATCGTTTTTCCGCGTCTTTACTGTAAATGTCTGTGATTAACCATCAAATCTTCATAGACCCCATAATTGTTGGAACAACAACACCACATCTCATCACATCCAATCCCATTCATGATTTGAGATCTAAAATTCCGTTTAAGTTGTCAGCAAATAGCTGTCAATCTCGATCCACTAGTGCGATGTAGATATTATTTCCCCTGGCTAAGGCAAAAATGATTCACATTGATTGGTCAACTAAAGTGATAAGCGTGGGAAGTGAAAAATAAAATTTATATTTTCGCGATTTCTCAAAATTCCAATTGTCCGTCCCAAGGCACATTATCTCAAATCAACAGAAAACCACTATGGATAAATCTAGCTGTCAAACAGGGCTTGCGCGAATAACACTGGAAAGCCCTACAAGATCTTCCAAACTAACTGCTACGTATGGTATGCCGTACACGCCATTTTCTCCTATCCATCCAAAATATAATCTCTTATCAAAAAAACTACCAGGAATAAGCTTCCCAATGTGACATCCGATTTCCAACCCATGTTCGGATATATTAGTACGTAAGTACAGTAACTCCTTCTCCAGAATCCAGTCCCCTTTTTTTTTAATCCGCCAAGCCTCTTTTATGCAGATTTTAAGATTAACTGTTCGTTGCGGGGGGCCAGCAAAGCCCGTCTATTTGTTCATCCAATGAATTAAACTTCATCGCTGAATCCTAACTCCACCCTACTAGCCCTAGCCACCAAAGCTCCCTACTCCTAAAAGGAAAAATCCTACTTGTCCTGCTGACCCAATTGGGAATTTTATCATGCTGGTGCACGGAGAAAGGAAAAAAGAGAGTTTCTTTTTGATTTTCAGACTTTCTCATTGGAAATTTGGGTCAAATTACCAGTTCGTATAGGAATGGAACGTTTATGGAAGAGTCAAAGACTCAAAGATTGACTGGATTTTCCGCTACGAGGTATAACCGTTATCCATGCGCCACAATGGGTATTTCAATGATAGTCCTATGGGTGTGCCCCGCGGAGGCGCAATCGGGTGAGTCGCGGAGGTGGCAGTTTAGTATCTTTCTTTTTGGTTAAATTAAGACTAGTGTAAAGTCGATTATGGTAGAAAAGTAAAACTGATGTTTTATATTTCGCTGAATAAAAAGAACAATTCAATTCATTCAATTGTCAAAATGGGTCGGTGAGCCTTCACTTTTTAGGAACATGATCCATGCGCCATCACGATCTTATACAATGTATTGGGTAAAATAAATGGATCGGCTGGCTGTGCTACACTGCTACTATGCCACTATGCGCACTAATACGGTAATATGGTAATATCATAATGAATTATTTTCTTTTTTGTTCCTGGTTGCTCTGGTGCCCCAAGATTTTCTCAGATTTTTCCCCCTACTACTAAATTACTACTACTACTACCATGGATGGATGTTCCTCGTACCAATACCAGGATATGGACCTTCCACCTTCGGAAATGATGAAAATCAAACCGTTATGTAGGACTGTAAGGGTACTTACCAAAAGGTTCGATTTTCATAAGTCTATACTACTTTTGATATAGTTTATGGATCTTCTCCTTATGGATTTCCCATGGAAGAGCGCAACGCCAAGAAAAACAAACTACCTTCTCCCGCAATTGTGTGTACCAATCCCGAATTGTTATTGATCATTGAATGCTTTTGTTAACTATCCCGCCTATCTATTCATATTCATATTATATTGTACTGTACAAGTGATTCACTGTATTGTGCGTGATCTCTGCCCTACAATCCTAATTGTTATTAGAGACCTTCCGGAAGAAAATCCCCCAATTAACAATTAGTGAATGATAGTCTGGGGTTTTCCGTCTTTCTGGTTCTTGTTCCTGATCCTATCTATTAAACGCCGCGACAGATACCTAGTGAGCGAATAATAGATAATACCAAGGGAACAAAAAAAAACCAAGCAAGTCACTTATCAATCACATCACCATCAACATCATGTTGACCACGTCGAGATCGACGGCATTCTTTTCGACAATATCATTGTCTTCCAAATTCTTTTTATTATTCTCGTTGGGAGGTTTATTCAGTATCGCAAATGCTGCCACTGCAGATGATTGGAGAACTCGCTCCGTATATCAAATAATTACAGATCGGTTTGCGCGAACTGATGGCTCACTCACTTCAGCATGTAATGTTACGGAGCAATTGTATTGTGGAGGAACTTTCCAAGGGATCATAAATCAGCTTGATTACATTCAAGATATGGGATTTGGAGCTGTAAGTTATTTAATTTCTTTTGTGGTATACACCAGAGTTTTCCAGCTCTTCTTGTCCCGTCGCTCAACAATTCTTCTGCCTATCGTATATTCTGCAGTGCGACGGTTCGCGATGTTGTGGGAATCCTTCGTTTGGGCTGAATGCGTATACTGATCAATTGCTTCTAATCTTAGATCTGGATCTCTCCCGTTGTGAAAAATATCAACGGCACTAATGCATACGGTGAAGCTTATCATGGATTTTGGTCGCAAGATATCACTCAAATCAACGACAACTTTGGTTCAGCAGATGATTTAAAGAATTTGGCTTCATCCTTGCATGATCGCGGCATGGTAAGAATCTCTTCTCCACATAATCATGATATCACTTTTGAGATATTATCAATCGCATCTCAGTCATCAATACGAATTCAGGTCCCACTCTAACATCCTACCAGTACCTCATGATAGATGTTGTCATTAACGACATGGCCTACGCGGGAGACGGCGATGCGGTTGACTACTCCTTGTTCCAGCCATTCGATAAGGAAGAATACTTCCATCCATTCTGCTTCATCACGGATTATTCCAATAACACCAATGCCCAAGATTGTTGGTTGGGCGACAACACGGTCGCACTTGCCGATATGGATACAGAGTCTACTTTCGTGCAGACCACCTGGCAGACTTGGGTCACAGAAATGGTGGCCAATTATTCCCGTTCGTATTCCTTTTTGATTTTTCTATAATATTTGGAGCTCTAGGCGGGTGGGTTCTTTCGGCGGCGATGTGCTGAGTACTGAGTGGGCGCGGGAGACAGAGGGAAAATGGAGACGGGTTGGAAAAATTCGGCCTCTCCATCTTTCCCATAGCATGCAGTCATGACTCCCACTATACCTAGCGTACTTGGCGCCCGGACACTAAGCAAAAGAGTTTCGGTAGCGAAGCCATTGCTTCTCTCCAACCATCCATTTCCACCCACACCCAATCATATCATCATATCATTAAGCATACAGCACTAACACTTTAAATAGTCGATGGACTCCGTATCGATGCCGCCAAGCATGTCGACCATAGTTTCTGGGCACCATGGCAAACTGCCGCCGGTGTCTTTACAATCGGAGAAGTTTTTGACGTGTTAGCTGATGATGTTTGCTACTGGGCTGATAATGCATTGGACTCGGTCCTTAATTATCCAATGTGGTATTATATTACTTCGGTGCTTGCTAATTCGTCCCAAACGATGGGTGGATTGGGTGCTCAGTTCGCTAGTGTTCAAACCAATTGTCATGATACTACAATTCGTAAGTTGATTTTGTTTTTTGACCTTGGACTCCCCCCCTACCTGAACTTGAAAGATATTCTTGTCTTCATCTACATTTACACTCTTCAATCGCCCATCCACCAAAAATGCGTCCTCCCCCTCGCATCTCTTATCATACCTCTAAGCCAAGCCCAAACTAACACTTCGATTTCTCTAGTCGGTACCTTCTCCGAGAACCACGATGTCGCCCGCTTCGGATGGTACACCAGCGATGAAGCCCAACGACAAAATGCTCTTGTCTTCAACTACTTCACAGACGGTATCCCAGTAGTATACTACGGCGCCGAGCAAGGATTCGATGGAAACAATGATCCAGACAACCGTGCGGCACTCTGGCTCAACAATGGTGGATATGACAACACCACTGTACTCTACCAACTAGTCAAGAGTTTAAACACAGCTCGCAACGCGGTTGGTAATTATCTCAAGACTGTTAATTATCAAAACTGGTCGCCGTATTGGGCATACAAGGCTAGTGTTATCTATACCGCAGATGACATGCTTGTATGGAGAAAGGGTAATGTGCAGAGCACCGTGGCTGCATTGACAAATGTGGGAAGTGTGGGCAATAAGAGTATTGGTCCTTATTGGGTGGGAGATACAGGGTTTCAACCTAATGCTTTGTTGATCGATGTAGTTAGTTGTGGAAGTACGGTTGCTGGATCGGTGGGTGATTTGAATATTACGCTGGTGGGAGGTGTACCGCAGGTTAGTCTTCTTCTCTTCTCATGTTATCTCTTTCTTCACATGACAACACAACATCCTTCCTTTTCTTCCCTAATCTCTTACTAACTCGTAACAAATAGGTATGGGTACCCGGATCCCTCCTCGTAAACACAACCCTCTGTCCCGACCAAATGAAAAACGTCAATAAATCCGCCTCATCAATCTCATCATCCGCATCCTCCCTCACATCCTCCTCTCCCTCATACACTTACTTCATTTCTTGTATACTATTAATTATATTCTCGACTGGCTTCTTATTGTAGTAGCTAGAGATTTCACTCGGTAATATGGATTGATTTGGTGTTAGCTAGCGGAATGGAAATACCATGAGTTTTTTTCTTTTCTTTTTTGAGTTTTTTAGGTGTCTACAAAGAGTTTATGCTATTGATTGCTAGGGAATGGGGAGTTTGGGACTTGCATTTGGGAATTGGGTTTGACTATGGAGGGGGCTTGGCGGGGTGAGTGAATGAGGATGAATGGGGAGAGGAATGATGGTATGTGATTTGGGGGGTAATTTATTGAGGAATGATGAGGTGGGATGAGATAGGATGAAGGTATGGGATGAGATAGCATGGGATGGGATGAGAGGAAATGCATATCGTGGCGCTGGTGTGTTGCATTCTGCATTGCATTGCATGTAAGAGAACGGGGGCGAGGGCAAATAGGTGTGCTTTTGCTTAGAATCGCATAATTGAATTGGAAGTGGGAGAGGAGAGGGGTAGAGAGAAGATGTAGTTTCTAGTGGAATGGTACATGTCGTGGAAAGAAAGAAAGGAAGCAAGACAGATAAGGCAGGTAGCAGTACATGAATGAAGAAAGGAATGAATGAAGAAAGATAGGAAAGAAGGAAGGAAATATATGTAAATAGGCAAGAAAAATATGTGATTTGATATGATTTGATTTGATATGAGATTTCATATCATATCATATCGTATTCATGGAATTACATGGTATTGTAGTATATTATGTTCTATTACATATTATTTTATACTGTTTGGTATGCTGTTTGTTATGCTGTGAAGATGGGATTTGGGATTTGGTTTTAGGTGATTGGTTATTTGTGTTTTGTTGTACTTTTGTTTGAGGAGAAGAATTGGTGATGAGTGAGATGGAGAAGGGGGCGATATGATCTTATATGATGTGGTAATTGAGATTATTCATGGTAGATTAGATATAAGATGAAAGCGAATTTCAAAGAGATTTTGAGATTTTATTGTCAGGGTACTGCGGGGTACTGAGCTGGATGTTGGGGAAGAATACTGGTTTTGTATATTATATATAAACTATCCCCTTAAGTGCCGTTGTCATGATAAATGTGGTCCGTGCATAGTTCTAAATAACCTCAATTTGAAGCCTTTTCTAATA
>JWJB01010918.1:0-10132 GCA_000812895.1 Rutstroemia sydowiana | reverse complement strand
CCATAAAGTGGATAGAAGACAAGAGAATGGAGGACGAGACAATTTTACTAACAAATGAAAATTCTAGATTCATAACCCCAGACATCGCAGCAAAATACAATTTACAATTACCGGAATACAAGGGAATTGATCAGATTGTTGAGATGCCGATTGAAGAGGAGTTGGAGAAAGAAGATGAACAAGAACAAGAATAAAAATTGTAAAGCATGATTAAATGTGCATATCAGAACATCTTATAGCTCAATACCTTCTTTCTTAACCCAATCGAACAAAATGTCCGCTATTCCCTGTTCGCTATTCTCTGCTTGATAGATCTTGATTCTCTTCATCTCCAGTCTGGTCATATCAATATCGAAATCAATCATACCGATCCTCCCCAAAACAACTTCAACACCCAAGCCCCCCATATCCCCTCAATAAGTATACCTCCAAAAACTCGCATCATCACCTCTATCCCTCTGCTCAAACTTCATTTCCGGTGTATAAGAATCAATACTTAAACCCCTCTCTCGATCCATCTTATCCCTTCTTGCATTCTCTTTTCTGTAGTATATTGTCATGAATCCTGCTATGAGGAATGACATACTTAGGAGACCTATGAGGATTGCGTGGCCTTGGATGAATCTGTTTTGGTTGTTAGAGAATATGCGTGAGCACATCAATCGAAATAAACCAGATAAAAGAAATTTCAAAAGGACAATGAGAGAGAGTGTGTGTGTGAGTGTGAGAGAGAGAGAGAAAAATATATACCTAGGAGCATCCACAGTCCTATAAACAAACGAAGCAATAACGCCACCAAAATTACTAAACCCAACAAACATCGCAAGTCCAATACCCCGTTTGAGATCTCCAGCTAAATTGTTTGTGATCCAAGTCGTCAAAACTGGGACGCCTGAACTCACGCCTAATCGTTTATATGATTCGTCAGTATTCGAATCCATAATCAGCTCTTTGGAGCTTTGAATTGCTGATATTAAACATACCTATAGTAGTCAAAAAAGCCCCCGTATACTGGACACTTAATTTTCCGCTCGAAATAAGAAGCGCAAATCCGACAAGAGCCAAAGCCTGAGAACCCATAAGGAAAAGTCCTCGTTGTTGGCATTTATCCGCAATATGGCTAAGTAAAACTGTACTAAGACAAGCAGTTATATAAGGTGGGACTGTCATGAGTTGTGCTGTGTTGCTTGTATATCCCATATCCTTAACTATTGTTGGGAGAAAGAGCGCGATTGAGTAGAGGGATGTAATGGTTCCAATGCCCATCAACATGTTAACGTATATTTTCCAGTCTTTAAGTGCTTGCCATACGTAATCGACGTTCCAGTCCTCAGAGAGTTGTTGTCGATCGCTTTCTAATCGCCGGAGGACTTCTTTTCTTTCGGGTTCGGTCAGGAATTTGGCACTAGACAGATAGATAGTAAAGTTAAAAAATAAGTAGCAAGTAGAGTAGCTGGTAATTGATGATACTCACGTGGCGGGATAGTCGCTGATAGACCAACAGCAAATGGTTCCGAGAACTAACGTTAGAAGTCCTTCGATGATGAATATCCACGACCATCCAGCTTTACCACCTATACCCGACATTTCGGATATTGCACGAGCGAATAACCCACCGAATGCACCAGCTGCCGTTGCCATCGAAAAGAATAGAGCAATCCTGTAACCGCTATCATGACGGGGATACCACATGGTAATATAATATATGACTCCTGGATATAAGCCACCTTCTGCAAGTCCTAGAAAACAACGTGCTATAACCAGTCCTGAGAAGTTGTGAACTAATCCCATGGAGACCATAATAATAGACCATGATACGATCAGTATTGTTAGCCAATGATACGGGCGCATCCTCTTCATTAACATTTGACTTGGTATCTCCACGGCGATGTAGAACGGGTAGAAAACTGAAAGTGCAATGTTGTAATCTAGACCTTTCATGCCGAGATCATCTTCGAGTCCATCCAATCGTGCGTTTCCGACATTCGACCGGTCGAGAAAGGAAAGCCTGTGAATTATTAGAGATAGAAATGGCAGAGACAGACATAGACATAAACCTACAGATACAACATGACAAGAAATGGCATTATTCGCAAGTCGATTTTTCGAAGAAGCCGTTTGGTGGCAGCAACATCAAATCCATCCGATTCTAAATCATCGCTCGAGTTGGAAGCGGATAGCTTTTCCTTTTCCGTGCTTGATATGCCAGGAGGCAAGTTGGAACTTCTCTTATCCAAACTTATCGACATTGTGCAAGATTGATGGAAGCTACTTCAGACCAAGAATATCTCAGACCTGGTTTTACTTTTGAAGAACGAACAGGCCACAGGAATTCTCTTATAAAAGGAAGTGTAGAACAAACCCTGCCGTGGGGGGGGGAAGAGCTTAGAGCGTCATGGCCCCCAGGCCTTGCACTACCGTAGGTTAGAAAAGGGAAATGTTTACATGAACGTGCAACTACGTGAAGTACAAGTACTCTGTGAGAAACTGGATTGAACACGGTTGTACCGTGATAGATATCTCGACCATAATAGATCTGCTAAGCACGGCTAAAAGGCTTTTATGATAACCTTTTGTGGCTACGGCCAATCTGCTGTTTGGAAATCAATAAACAAGAAAAGAAATTGTGCATCCCGCATATGAAACCTTTGAAAAAGTATATATCTTCGTTCACTTTAGATGAACTCAGATAACGAAAAGGTTGCGTTGTACACCCTGCTTAGCGGATCCCTCATTGTCAAAACATCACACCCCACACTTTTCTATTTTACATAGCGTCATCGAATAAGACAGAATGTTACAGTAGAAAAGGATTTGCCGATTTGCCTGCAGGATTATCCTTACAATACGGAGATGGCATATCATGTCCATGACTATCCTGAAAGGCTACAAGAAGCATTATCTTTGCGTAATGGAACTCAATCCAGTGCAGATGGGCAACATGCGAAGCAGATCTGCTAAAACTGGGATGCCATTACAAAAGTAGTAGAACGTAACGCAAATTTCCAATACCCGCGTGCAACTATCACGTAGGAAGCCGATGACAGTAATTAAACATCCGAACATGTTTCAATCTTCGAGAACTAGCCAAAAGTTGCGAGGAGGAAGCAATGATAAGTAATTGAACTCGGTATATATGCCACGAAATGACCATGCTGGTATCGGACGAAAGAACTAGTTGACCCGCGACGAATTCAACTGTACCGTCAAGTAGTGGGTCACTGGGGGCATTGGACGTTGAAGCTAGAAGAAATGATGGATGGAAGTACGAGCTGTAGAATGGCAGTGAACCATTTCTGAAAGCAAGAGAAGGACTCGACACTATGCACAACCATAAATGATCAACAAATTCTCCGATGTTCAGCTTACACTCGGGGACTCGAGGCTTCCGTGCAACACCTGGTATTGGTGCAGGTGGGATCATGAGAAACACACATTGCTTCCCCAGTTGTTCTCTCAAAGGCTCTGAATTGCTTGACACGGAATTGGAAGGGTACTTTTCTTCATTCCATACGTAATGCAGGTATGATCTCCAACACGAAAGGCTGTTGAATTTGTGGTGGTGTTTGCAGGAGTGAGGTACGACATAGGAATAGATGACAGCGACAGCTCAATAGTTCAGCTTCCTGATTAGGCAATAGTGAAGCTGTGCTTCCAGATGGATCTGATCTCCAGATTTGATTGCTGCAGCTATGAATTATATGGCTCATGTAATGGTACAATCAGAGGAGGATTTGCGCGTCAAGCTGCATTCAAAGTGCTGCACAAGGCTATGATTACGTAAGGCAGGCTTTGGAGAGGAAATCAATTTACACCACGCGTTTTGTCCTTGTCCCTAGCACGTCTCTACATCAATATTCGAAGAAATAAAATTGCAAGTTGATATGGCGTTGCCTCTACCTTCTGGCTTAACTCCAATGGAGGTCGCCTTTCTTTGCGAAATGGAAATGGTAACAGTGATACCTCGACAACGACTGGAAAGCCTCGATTTATTAGGTGTAAGCTCCAAAATTACCCCGCCATTGACACCCAAGCTCTCGGAATTCACAATGTATGTAGGGTAGCACACCTAATTTGCGACCGCCACATCGAGCACCACTGCCGCTATGGCTCGCACTTCTTCTAAAACGTCAACGCCGGGCGAACATCCTTCCTCCACCGTGGCTTCAGGCCCAGTCTCTCGATGCAATCCTTAAAATGGAAACCGAAAACCCCGAACAATTTACTCCTCCACCACCTATCCATCCTCGCACATCATCAACAATGTCACCGCCTTTCCTACCTTCGCATACGGCGGAATCGTTGCCGGGCTATCTGCCGTATCATTGGATTGATATGGGCGAAATCCTGTTGGAGGCTGCGAGTGATGATATACCAGAGCCTGACAGGGTGCGAGAATTGCTCCGAGATTTGCGGGAAGTGAGAATGTCGAAAATGCGGAGTAGTATGATGGCTGTGGAAGGTGGAGGTATACCTAGTTTGCGAGGGGTTGGCGCAATGGAGGTTAGTGAAGGAAGAGGGTTCATAACAGGAGTAATGGACGGCTTAAGGAAGCTGGGCGCATCTAGAGAAGCTGCGAGGAGGGAACAAGAAGATAATGGTGCAGAGAGTGTAGGAGACGAAGAAAGTGGTGATGAAGATATGGGATTTTGAGACACGCGCTACACAATATATCCATCGACAATCAAGATGGATACCACTCACGCTATTCTACGAGTTTACAACATATGAAATCGGCGCTTTGCATATTTTACAACTGGGGAGAGGCATTGGTCTTCGGATAGGATTGAACTTTCATTACCTATATGAAAATCCATTTTTACACTTCATGTCTAGGTATGTTGCGTGTGTTTCTCGCTGGTAGATTTATTTTGGCTAATCGATGAACACAAGATTGGAAACATAACGTTGTCATGATTCCAATGAACAAGGCCATACAGTTCAGTACCTTCACAGGCCGACCAAAATTTATCATACTCAAACCCCTCCGCCTAAGGCTGGGGCTATTACACTCACGGTGCCATATAGGGCACTATAGCTTCCTTGCCTATTCACATTTTATCTACCTGATACTATGTATCTTGTCGATGTGATGTTCATAAATTTAACAATGATTTCATTGCCAATCCTGCATGCTGATCAATATCATCTACGCCCGATCTCTCATTTGGGAACTTACAGTATCTGTTGGGATTCGAGAAAGGTTCGCTATGTATACCCTAGGATTATGTGGGCATGGATGACAATCCTTAACCTATATTTCAACCAATGGCTTATGGTTCACATGTAATCAAAGTTTAAGGCACTCTCAATCACTCCCAAATACTTGGGCCTAAACCCCTCTCACCTTGGTAGAATATTCATCGAATACGAGCTTGCCGAGTAGATACGAGTACGCGAAGCATATATAGTTTCTGTTTCGTGTTCTTGTTTTGAGAACAAAGTTCAGTGTCGAAACCAAACAACCCACCTTCGCAAAACCTTTAGACCCCGCAAAATTATACGAACTCTCTTCCTTTATAGGTAGGCTCGCTGTATGCTTCTCCGCTTCAGATCATCTCTAACCTTACTTTGCATCCTTTAACCCATATTGTTTACCGCCAACATCATATATGTACCCGTACACATGATTGGTCGGATCTGGACTGAATTATTAAGTATAGAACGTTTGATTCTTTATCAAAAGAACTCTAGTCTAGTAATACTGGATACAAAGAGGTTTTACAACTCCAAACCCTTCGATACAGTACTACAATATGCATTATACGTTGCTGCTCCCTGCTATTGCAATTGGAGCTGCTGCTGCACTTGGAGCATACTTCATTTATCATATTGCTGATGCCATCTACAATGTTTACTTCCACCCTTTGAAATCATACCCAGGTCCAAAACTATGGGCCGCCTCGCGAATACCCATCTCGTATTGGAAGATACGAGCCCAGCTTCCGCTCAGATATGAGGAACTACATGAAAAATATGGAGATGTTGTTAGAGTCTCGCCGAACTTCTTAAGCTATAGGACATCAAGGGCATGGGAGGAGATCTATGGCTTCGCCAAAGATGGCAAGGGAAATCTCCCTAAAGATACGCGCGAGCGAGGAAAACCCGAACCTATTGCTAATATGTGAGTCCTGAAAATATGTGACAACTACGGAGTCATTACTAACTCCGCTTCTAATATCAGCATAAGCGCAAATGATGAAGATCATAAACGCTTTCGTCGCTGTCAGTCGCACGCATTTTCTGACAAAGCGCTGACAACTCAAGAACCCCTTATTCAAGAGTACACTCAGCTATTCGTCGACGGTCTTGAGAAACAATCATCCAAATCAGCTGACCGTACAGTTGATATTGGACTATGGTTCAACTTTGCAACCTTTGATTTTATCGGAGATCTTGCGTTCGGAGAACCCTTCGGCTGTTTGAAAAATGGAACCCAACATCCATGGATCGCTCTAATATTTAATATGTTTGCACCCGCTACGATGGTCGGTGAATTTAGCAAATATCCTCTTCTGGTCCCATTTCTCCTGCTTTTGCCTCGCTCCTTCAGATTGGCATTCCAAGAGCACCGGGAACTGGCTAAAGAAAAGGTCGCTCGACGACTTGCTACCAAGACCGACAGACCTGACTTCACAAGCTATATTCTGAAACATGACTCGACAGAAAAAGGGATGAGCGTTGACGAAATCAAGTCAAATGCTAGTCTATTGATCATCGCTGGCAGTGAAACGGTAGGCAAATCCATCCGTACTATCAAGGAGTATGTAAACTAAAACATTTATTAGACTGCAGCCGCCCTTTCGGGAATGATATACTTTCTGCTGCGCAACCCCATCGTCCACCAAAACCTGGTGCTCGAAATACGCAGCATGTTCAAAAACCAGGAGGAATTAACGCTACATGCCCTTGCCAAGTGCAAATATATGCACGCATGTTTCGAAGAAGCCTTGCGTATGTTCCCTCCCGTCACCGGTACTCTTACTCGCGTCACCCCACCAGGCGGATCAGTTATCTTGGGAAAATACGTGCCTGGAGATGTGACGGTTGGCGTCAACAACTGGACTGCAAACTACTCGCCAACAAATTTTGTAGATCCAAGGAACTTCCATCCAGAACGATGGCTCAATCCTGAAGATATCGTGGAGCTGCAACGCAAGTTCCCAGATATGCGACTCAGTGATCAAAGGGATTTTGCAAATGATGATAGGAAGGCTAAACAGACTTTTAGTCTGGGACCCAGAAATTGTATCGGTTTGAATTTGGCTTATGCCGAAATGAGAGTCTTGATGGGGAATGTGATTTGGGGGTTTGATTTGGAGCCTGGGGAGGGATTGGAGACTTGGTTCGCTAGGTGTAAAATGTATGCGCTTTGGTCGAAGGTGCCTTTGAATGTTAAGATGACGAGGGTTAATCGGTGAAGGGTCGTGGAATAGGTTAGGGATGGGTGTGTCTGGTGCTCTGTATGGTTATGATGAAATCGGCTATTGTAATGTATTGTAGGTATCAAGTCACTTGAAAATACAACGTTGAATGATACATAATCTTGGGTACCTCGTGGGTGTTTCTGTAGGCATGTTACTGGGTTAATCTACCGATGTCGTACGGACTCATATTTCGTAGCGTACATCCATCTCAACGACCATTGGCTCATAGACCACAGTAATCACAATTGCATCACCCGTTCATAATCCATTACGTATTGTTACTGCTTTCATCCATGCGAACAAGATTGATTGATTCACTACCGGCCACATACTGTAGCTTCAAGTCATTCACTACTGTAACTACCCAGATCAATCACCCCGCCTTCAACATTCACCCGAAATCTAATCCGATCCGATCTTATCCGATTTAATAGGAATCTTGATTATTCACTAGACGGAAATCGTCTCCCGTGAATGAAGTATCGAGATTTAGGTTTACATACGTACTGATAACAATGGGCTTTATGATCATGAATATAGGAATTAGATGTTATGGTCATACTGATTGGTACATGATTTGAGAGTTTCTCTTCCTTTCACTATGGGAACTAAACCACGATGGGATGGGTATCGGAGTTGGAATTGGTTTGGATTCTTATACTATCATACTATCATACTATCATACTATCATACGTAGTTGGTTCCAACGCAAACTCACATGCATGTAAGGTAATATTTCTCCATCGCCTACAAACAAGCAAGCTGATAAACTCACTGGCACCGAATCGCATCCTACACACCTATCTAACAAACGAACGTGCTGGGAGTTTCGAATACATGCAATGGAAACATGGTATGTAGGTTGAGTATGCATATCAAACAAGGCGCGATGAGTGCTAAATTATATCATCCAACACTCAAAAGTTGAGGTTCGGAACTAACTGTCGGGATGCCATTGCACGGTACGGCGTCTTTCTATCTTTGAATGCTTGACGAGTGAGCGAGCGAATCACTTGATGCTAATTCAGGTCCTGTTCTCACTCAGAGACAGCTTTTATACATCCATCCCGTCTCGTGCTTGTACCACTGACACAGTGGGAAAACGATAAGACTACTTTCACCAGTCTGGTAGTTCGTGCATCCTAAGCTAGGTGGTGCATTTTCAGATTGTTTCCCCCCCCCAATCTTTCCATCTTCTAAAATTCAAACTCGCAGAATATGTCTAGATTCTCTGCCCTTTGTTTTCAAGAGCTCTGGATCCTGTTGTGGGAGCTTTACAAATAGGTGAATACGATCTTTTAGTCAACCATTTTGGATCTGGTGTTCTGGATTATTCACTGGCATAAGATCACTTCACCGCTTCATCATTTCGTCATTTGGAGTCCCAAGTTTCTAGACTACTCCCCGGCTCAAGTTAACTTCATCACTTCATTACTCATCTATCCGGTCGAGGATTTTCATTCCAAATCGTTGTCCTGGTAAACCCCATTCTCCAGACTGAATATGTATGATTCGGTTTGTGAAGAATATGCCGAAGCAATACAAGCTCATTGCTTTCATCCTTGCACTAATCTGAAGAATGATCCACTAGCATATGGTATAGTCTGGGATACCCAAATACATACAAATTTGATTAATAAATTAAATAAAATAATATGTATAATTTTTATTATAAAATTGAATGTTACGAGCAAGAATATGTAATTAGTTTTTTAATACAAATTGTGGTTATTAAGTAATTGTAGTAGTAAAAAAATTAATTTTTGTAATGAAAAAAAATTGCGATATTTGGTGGTGAAAAATTATTTTTTTTATTTTGGCCCGTTGGGTTCTTATATTCGGCTATTGGCTTGGTCAGCCGGGCCGACTCGGCCAGCCAGGCTGGCGAAGCCGATTTTAGTATATATCCTTAATATTTTCTCCATTTTAAACTTATTTTAAATAAAATGGGTACGAAATAACATATTTCAATTTCCGAAACTTCAATTTTTTTTTAAAAAAAAATTGTGATATTTTTGTACATATTTTTAAAAAATATATCTTTAATAATTTAATAATTATAATTTATATTAAAAAATTAATTACATATTATTGTTTACAGCATCTAATTCTTTAATAAAAATTATATATTTTATTTTATTTAATTTGTTAATCATTTTTGTATGTGTTTGAGTGTTCTGGATTGTAATTCAAACTTCTTAAACCTCCTCATAAACGCAATAAAGCATTGCAATCGATTTTAATGGCACCGAAGGGGCACTGTACCCACATGGCATTTTATCTGCGAATTTAATCTAAATGCCGCAGCGGCTACATGTAACCGATGAAATGGTGCATGTATAACTGCATCAGATCAACTGTAAGATCGTATAGGTCGGAAGTTGATTGGATTTCTTCGCATCTTTCACAGCCATTCGCATCCCCTTCCGATTGATGCGCTTAGACCGAATCATGATATATTAAGTGAATAATGCAGAAGGGGGCCTGTAACCGGGCCAGCTTCTAATTATTCGAATAAGGCCCGTTACAAGTTAATCAAGAACCGTATTACCGGCGACCAGAGTATACTTTACACAATCTAAACCTATAGACTAAGAAGAACCATCTACTCGTTGCTCTTTTACAGTAATAATTTAAATTATTAATGATTACAGGCTCCCAGCATCAGCTATCATAACAGAATAAAATGACAATTAGTGATAATC
>JWJB01010915.1:0-12512 GCA_000812895.1 Rutstroemia sydowiana | reverse complement strand
ATTGCAGTAGATTCGAACAAGGATGAAAATAAAGGTAAGGCTGCCCAGCAGCTTTTTTCCTTCTCCCCATTATTACCCTCGACACATAAAAACGACCTACCTAATCAAATCCTAGCCTCCAGACACGAAGCTGCGCAAACCCCCAACATTTCCATGTCATTTTCCGTATGCACCCTTGATAGTGGAGTAAAGCTTGCTGAAATGTGTTGGATATTACGAAAGTAACGAATTGTAGGATCGAGAATAATTGAATGGGATTTAAATTCAAAATAATGAAAACATATACCATGCAAAGACGTCATCCTAAGACCATTTATGGATATATACATCCACGAAAAAATCAGTTCACGGCATTTGTGTATCAGGATACCAGCTTTTTGGGGGTAAATAATTCCTACCGGCGATACCTCCGCTAGGAAACGGTCTTTCTATTGGGAGAACGAGTATTGTTATCATGATTTCAAATAAAAGAAGAGTGTGGCTTGCGCCGCTGGTGGAACAGAGTATGTATGAATGTTAAGTGATAGGTTGGAATGAATTTGAGATCTCCCGATTCGATGTGAATGGGATCAATATGTGAGTATCGTTACAACTTACGAGTAGGTGTGGTTGGGAAATAGCGTAGAATAGTCTAGATGGCAAACAAAAAAACTTGATCTCAATCTCTTGATCAGAAATTAGAGCTTCTGAGTCGCTCGCCTAGTTCTAGACCTTTTACCTTGGGATGTGCCGTGATGCAAATGCATATGGGGATGTGGGCATATTCATATACAAGACACCCTTCGATCCTTTCGCCTTGTAAAATGGAATGGAGGAAATGAAGGGTAGTTTCTCATGCCCCCCACTTGTGTTTATATTTTTGAATGTTGTTGGGTTTTTTCTTGCTATTTCTTTTGCGAATTAGATATTTGGTTAAATGTGTTGAAGGTAGCTTTTGATATATATTTCAAAATCAGCAATATATTCACCAATTTATTGCCTATCTTACACTTCACATATTTTGGAAACTTTTTCCTCTTTTCATCTTTTCACTATCCATACTTTCTCATTTTCTGAGAGTCAAATTCATATATCCACTACGGGTAGTGTAGTATACTAGTAGTAAGTATAAATTCCTGTTCCCCCACACATCAAGAATTATTCCCCGGTGAGGTGGGAAGATGTGGGGCAGAAGTGAGAAAATCTTCTAGAAATAGGAGGGGAAAAATGGGGAAATGGTACCAATACCAGTACATGCGTACTGGTACGAGGTACCAAAAGCCCTCTTTCCATCACACAAATACAAATATCTGTTGAAGTAGGTAGGTGGGATTTCATTTTCATTTTTCTGTATCGCAACAACAATTTACCTACTATAGTCGAGTTGATTTGTATTTCCTTACGTCGTCGTCGTCGTCGTCATCGTCGTCAAGAATCAAAAGAACGACATCGTGAAAAGATTCTTTTATTATCACAATAACCTAAATCATTACAACATAAAGAGAAAGCTACATACTGTAATAGCGGCGCAATTAACGTCTACAGTACAAGACAACTAACTAAATTTCAGCACATCAGCAGGGTGGGATAGATTTGCTGTGCTTGTCAACCTATCAATAATCAAAATTATCAAACAATCGAACCATTCTTTTTCGCCATAACACCTGTTTTTGCCAAAATTTACCCCTCCTTCTCTAGGTACCGATACAGCGAACGAACAAATTGTATCAAGAGCGCATTCGTTGCAAACAACCTAGCAATCAGGATAAAACTAATCATTGTATCATTACTAGTGATTGAAGACGAGAAATATGGCAACTATCGTGCGTTTACCAAATGGTCATAGTTTAACAATTAATCCTGTTTTTGGAGGGTTCTTTTTCAGAGAGAATGAATTAAATCAACATGGCAGCAGCGTCTTTCCTGCAGGTTGGACAGTCATTATCCAAACAGAAGATTATGATGATGAACATGCTTCCGACAGCGATACCAACGATGCCGATATCAATAATGCCGATGCGAACGATGCCAAGTCAAAACCAATACCAAAGAATCGACGCCGACATATACACCCTTTTAGATCGCCGACACTCAATAACGATAGCCTTTTCATCTCATCGATTTCAAATCCCCCAACCAGCGAATTCAAACCCGCTACCAGTGTCACAAGGCAAATAGGAATGATGTTGTGGGCTACACTGTACTGGTACTTCCATCAACAACAACCATCCCCATATCTCACAACAGATGCATCTAAGAATACACCCGACGCCGGAAAACCCAAAGGAGAATGGCGCATACGCATTAGGAGGGAAGGCGTGCTACGTGGGCGCAACTTGATACAAAAACTTGAGAGGATGGGGTTGATAGCATCGGACGACTCGGCTGTGGGCCTAGCTATTGCGGAAAATACTCCCGAAGGATGGTCCGAGTTATTTACTTCGAAGAGAGCATTTTGGCAATTGTCTGCAAGGTTATTCCTTTTTAGTCTTGCTCCAAATGTACCTGTTGGGTCGCCGCATGGAAGCCGACCTAGTTCACCTATCAATGGCAGTACCGTGAACCGCTCGCCGAGCAATATGAGGGATTATGCCGAGCCTTCTTCCCCATTGGTTCCATTACAAAATCCAGGTTTATGGTCGCCGTCCATTGGACCGTTTTCATCCGGAAGCCATCTACCTACTTACTACCCACCCCCACCTCTCCAGTACATAAGCACGTCTGGGGTTCGTCATCCAATGCGCCCCAAACCACCCCGCCAAGGCGAAACGTTCTACAGACGTTTTGTTCCCAGCGTTGGTAAATATCTATCATTCCGTGTTGCATCTCTTTCATCTAGACCTGTAGCATATACCGGCCCAACGTCGGTCATAGCTCCTTTCAGATGTCACAATACTACCAGCTCGTCATTATCTTCCCTTTCGCTCTATACACCTTTGAGCCCAAATCCGAGCTCCGCATACGCCGATTCTGAAAAAACTGATGATACTACTAAAATGACGGACCTGCAGCTCTTGAATAGATGGATGAATATTCCTCGCGTGGAAAAGTTTTGGGGTTGCTCCGGACCACTTCCAATACAAGAGGACTTCCTCAAGGCAAACCTGGAATCGAGACACTCATTTCCTGCCATTGGACTTTGGGATGGAAAGCCTTTTGGTTATTTTGAAGTATATTGGGTCAAAGAAGATATCCTCGGTAGGCATATAGGTGATGGCGCAGGAGATTTTGACCGCGGTGTTCACGTGTTGGTTGGAGAAGACGAATTTAGGGGGAAACAGAAAGTCCTTTGCTGGATCACTGCTCTAGCACATTGGTCCTTGGTGCAAGATTACAGGACCAATTCCTTCGTACTTGAACCGCGAGTGGACAATGAGAGGTATAATATCACGTCTTGCAATTCCGTTTGCATTTCTCTTTGTGCTGCTTCCTCGTACTATATACCTTGACTAATGCTGTCTATCAATAGATTTATCTCACACTTGCTGGAGGCAGGTTTCGCGAAAGAGAGAGAAGTCACATTTCCTCATAAGCAGTCTGCTTTAATGCGACTCCGAAGAGAGAACTTCGAAGGCCCTGAGTTATGATCTATCGGCGTTAGCTCCGTGTGCGATATCTCATGGCAATCGGAGGGTTGAAAGGTACCAGTTTGTACAGAAATGTGAAGTAAGATATTCAGATGAGAACATGAAACTTTGGTCAGCACGAATTTTCCTCCTTGCCAAGCTAGATCGCGAAGCATGTCCTGCTGCCTCTCATTTCTGGAATAATAGTGAAACTATTCTGTCCTAAATCGCATATGAAATGAATGTTACTACACTAACGATTTGAAAACGTGCCACCAGGACATCATCCTCTCCCACCTGGTTATACCACTTTGTGGTCTATGTTTGCATTTTCGTAGCCTCTTTTATCGATATATGCCAAGCACTCAATTATTTTCATCAAGCCTTATTCTGTTTCGATTGAAGGCTACTTTCAATGCAGACTTGAGTCAAACTTTCAAATATACTTTATACTACCGGTAAGAGTCTCAACGGCGGTACTAAGACATACAGTATTAAGCGGCAAATGCGCATGTGACAATGTCTCATTGTGTAGAATGACACAGCATCATTCTACGGGCTTCTTTCTGTACGTGGCAAGTTCCAGCATCCCAAAGGCATGAATTACAAGCATCAACTTCAATATGGGATGAGACAACTCGAGTTTACATAATCGCGTTTGGACAATAGAAATTACAGCGATTGTATGCTTTCTTCTTGTTCGGGATTGGCTGGGGAAAGAGCAGACGAATGGATGAGACGAACAAGGATCAAAGATCATCATCATTGGCCCTAAACCAATTCAATTGATGAATTCATTGACTTTTTGATAGATAGAGGAAACTGCGGCGCAAGACTAGGTAGCTAACCAGCTGTACTGTACAAGCTTGCTTCCTCCTCTTCTCAAGATTAAGGATATTCCCCGAGAATAGAGCTTGCCGTCTTGCTATACCGAGTAATGATATCCGCATTAAGCTATGAAAGTTTGCAGCTTAAGAGGTCTAAGTGCTGCGGGGCCAACGATTTAACATCAATATCAAATAATCGAGATGGGATGAAGCTCACTACATCGTCCCATTTTTCATGCCAGGGAAGGCTAGTGTACCGAGCCGGAGAATCGGTGCTATGGAGGGTGGGCTGTGTTAAGCAAGTGGCACAGTCCATATCAACGTGTGTCATTTATGGTTGATGTTCGTGTCCAGGCGGATAATCGCAGTACGATACTAACTGCATGACAGACATTTGCTTAAGATAACATAGATCGGCTGCTAGTATGATACCGGTAATATCCCCGTGTCTATTTACAGAAGACTGCCGAGCCGCACTTATCATGCATCTACGATCTAAGTAGTACGGATGGCAAAGTCTGCAGCACCTACTCGTTGGTCGTAGAAAGATCGTGTAATCAAGTCATCTGAGGATCGCAAGGCTAGCCAGCTCGTTGTAGCACGGACTGGTGCTTCTTTTCCCATCGTTAATTTCCTCTTCTCAACTTCTTGGATCTGGCTTAGATCATTACTCTACTTGGAAGTCGGACCATCGGTGTCGATCTCAAGCGGACGGATGGTGATGGCATTCGTATTAAACTTCATACTGTATCCCATGTTGCTTCTATAGTTGGTGATCATCTAAAAGTACATACTGTCTCCGAAGAAATGCCTATTGAGAAGTGGCATATCGGCTTGGAGCTTAATTGACTCATCGGTCGACTAATATAGAACCAAACTAGCGTTTCTTGCCCGTTTTCAATTTTCTCTCAGTTTTCTTTGAGGATATAGATCTGCTTCATACCAATATAGTATTGGTATGAAGTAAAGTAGTACTATGTGTCGTGTCATCTTTCTTTCCCTTCAGGCGAACTCTCAAATTCTGCTACTAGACTCGTAATTCTAATTTAGGAGCAAGCACCTAAAAATCGGTCACTCGGTATCCCGCGATACCGTCGCCGATGAACTAACTGACTAGGGTCAGTCATCTCCCTTTCTAGCAAACTTCCTAGCGATACTTACAATTGCCCCTCACCTGTCAAGTATCACTACCACGAACTACCATCTTCATCTTCTAATTGTTATTGATCTATTCAATCCTTTAGTGACAAGCCCCACATTATGCCAATACGCATATGTGGCAAGGAATGCATACTAATAATGCAAGAAATAAACGAACAACAACCCCTAAATTGGGTACATGAATATATATGATTAGGTAGGCAATTTCTGCCGCAGTTTCGACTCATGCCCCACATACCACACATTCTGTCAAATGCGGTTTTCATGCCCTCGACGTTCGGCATTGACTATCATGCGGGACGTGCGTTAATGTCCTTTTGGCAAGCACGAACACCGGATCCGGGTACTGATACCTCTATCTCTATCCTACGAGTATATAGATCCAGAGGCGTCCCATCTCTGTCGTTCAGAAATACTAAGATCAAAATTTGCACTAGACCCAGACAGATACTTTGACTGCTTATGCCACTATAGCTACAGATCGTATCAAATACTCTTACACTTACTTGTCTCACATCAATCAATAGCTTCAGTATAAAGAATGGAGACCCAAACATTGCACCAAGTTCGCCAGCACTCGATATCTTCCGTGCCACTTTCCATTTTGTCTTTAGGAAGCTGGGAAGGATTATCGGAGCTTGAGAAACACCCAATGTCAGCTGCTGCGTGGCCTCCATTCATCGCCGAATACGATTATCAAATGGAGAACGGCCACATTTCTCTCACGCCTGATCAGTCTCCTTCTCCAGCATTAACGTTCCAGCGACTTTCACCAGATGTTGATGGGCCAATCGAAGAGAAGATTACGCCAAAAACATTCCACCGATTCTCGCATTTACCTGTTGAACTCAGACAATATATCTGGAGTTTCGCTTGCCAACATGAACGCAACGTCAACGTTTGGTTCAGCACATTTGTCAAGCCAAAATACGAGTTTCACCCTGGAAATAACCTACTCTCTTACGAGTCCAATACACCCGATCCCGATGTTCTCTACGTTTGTAAAGAATCTAGGAAGGAGGCCATGAAGCATTACAGTCTATGTTTTGGAACTAAACATACAAGTTCGTGGTTTACTTTCGAAACTCGACCGAGAATATGGTGTAATATGAATGTCGACACCATTTGCTTAACGTCAAACTTCCTCCCTCGATATACGAACAGCCATTACGAAGACTTCTTTCAGAAGTGCGCCAAAAGTGATATGCGCTATTTGGCCTATAACATCTACCAATTCTTTTCATATCGGGGACACACGAGCGGCGTCAATTGGTCGAAAATCTTTCGCATCGTAGATGCATATGGAGATAGGATTTCCGAGTTGAAGGAAATAGTGTTCTATTATGATGATGATGAGGAGCTCACGAACAAGAGTGATGTGAGATCGGAATTCGTTTCGCTTGATTGGTTTGCGATGGATCCGGATTGTCGTAAGATTCAATCGTTACAGGATGTTCAAAGGGATCTGTTGAGGACGTTCCCTGAAAAGGCGGAGTTTGTGGACCAGGGAAGGACTCCAGAGAGAGCGCTGGATATATGGAGGCAAATTCAGAATAAGGTCATATTCATGGACATTAGGGTTAATGTTGGTACTACAGCATGACCAGTTCTCGAAGCAAGTCCGGTTTGGTGATTATGATTTAGCGATTTAGCATTGATGATTGTATTGGGATGAGTTGATGAGTTGATGACATTTGTATATAGCTGATTCGAGATTTATATCAATTTGAATTTTATTTTATTTTTTTACTTACAACAGACATATCTTACCATTAAAGTGTCCTTCCTACATTTAACAACCATCCACAGCCTGGTTGGACATGACGATGGCAACTGCCACGTGACATCGGTACATCAATTCAAAATGCCGTCAGAATTGGTCCCTACCTACGTCATTTGGTTGCAGGGGTGAATTGTTTGAGCTCCAAGGTTTCTTATTCCAGCTTTACTCAACCATTATTGAATATGGTAGCTCCCTGATTATAAAGATGTTAGTTTAGGAGCTTTCGCCCCAATTCCAAACTAAAATTCATGAAATTTCGAGATGCGACGGGCAACCCAAATACTACCTCGGAGCTTCTCCACGAAGAAACCTCTTGCGACTCCTCTATTCACAGCTACCTTTCGAACGAGACCAACAAGTCAACCATTGTTTTGGCAACCGTCTTCATGTATTCGCACATTCGTCTCAACGAGAATACAAAATGGGGAAGATTCTACTAAGAACCAAGCTCAAAGTTTAAACACAAAGGGGCAAGGGAAACAAGATGATTGGTTCAACAAGCAAATTGACAATGCAATTGGAGAGCAGAAAGAGATACAAGCCAGAACACCATGGCACAGAGAAGGGTCTGAAAAGCCACCCGTAAAAAGGGATCGAACTGCTAGCGCTATGACAAAAGGTTGTTTATTCCACTTCTCCTTGCACCGAGTCACAACTAACTTTATACTCTCTAGGCAAACTTCTAACCACACCCTCCCGGCTTCTCAAACTCATCCTACCACTCACCACACTCGACAAAAACTCAGATCGCAAATCCATCGAACCCCTTGCTCTCCTCGTACACCCACAACAGCCACTCTCCTACCTCGAACGCCTCATTCAATCCGAACTACCCATGATAAAAACCAAAGACGGCAAAACCGATAAAGTCCCCGAAGTTAACTTTCGTGCCGAAGACTCCGCACAAGGTGAAATAAAAACAGACACAAGAAATGATGATATCGACGAGATTGAGCCCGAAGAAGGCAGTGACGAGCAAATGGTTGATGGGGAAATCGTCAAGCTTGGCAAAATCATCAACAAGCCAAAATCAGAACTATCCAAAGAAGAGAAACACTCAATGCAAGCCAGTTTGCGCGGTGGACCAGGCGAAGGTGGTGTAGAAAGCTATTCCGGACGCGGACATGAACATTCCGCACACAAGGACAGGGAGAGGAAATTTGTGCGTTGGTCTTCCTCGACCGAAATAGGGGATTTCATCCGCGACGCTGCACGCGGTAAAGAATTCGCCGTTCAAATCGAAGGCGCTAGTGAGGAAATCCGAGTCGGTGTTCCGTCTTTTAATGATCGTACGCATTATCTACGTGTACGTCTCCGGAAAACCAGTCGTCAGCTAGGGAAGTATGCGGAGATTAAGAGGGAGTGCGATGAGCTTGCTCATCGTGGCGCTCAGCGTATTGCTTTGGGTGGATTTGGATTGCTTGCTACTTGGTGGGGGGCGATATATTATTTTACATTCATGACGGATTATGGATGGGATACGATGGAGCCGGTGACGTACTTGGCTGGATTGTCGATGATTATGATGGGATATTTATGGTTTTTATATCATAATCGAGAAGTGAGTTATCGGGCGGCATTGAACTTGACGGTTTCGCGGAGACAGAATCAGTTGTATCAGGCGAGGGGGTTTGATGTGGCGAGATGGGAACAGTTGATTGAGGAGGCGAATGGATTGAGGAAGGAGATTAAGAAGATTAGTGAGGAGTATGATGTTGAGTGGGATGAGAAGGGGGATGAAGGGAGTGAGGTGGTGCATGATGCGTTGAAGGAGGAGAGGAGGAAGAATAGGAAGAGGGATAGGGATGAGGATGAGGAAGAAGAGGAGGATGATGCGGGTAAGGATGAAGGGAAGGAGAAGAAGGGGAATGGGAATGGGAAAGATTGAGGTGGGAGTTTGGTTTGTTTGTGAAAAGTAAACTTAAAAGGTGGCTTGGCATACATAAGGGTCATAGTCGTATGATGGCGTTTCTTTGAGCATTTATATTAATACAGCGTGGCATAGCATAGCATGGCGCGCGAGATTTAGAAAGCTTGAATTGGTAGTAAAGAACTGAACAGCAAACCATATAGATTTGAATTCTTTAGTGGTTCTCTTGAAGGCAATTGCAAACAGTGAAATCAATGCTCTGCGAAATTTTCGACTCGAACGCATGAACATGGAGAGGAGACACTAAGAAGATTTAACATTGATTTCGGTATAGAATTCTGGTGGGAAGAGCATGCACACCCACAAGGTCATCAGTATTAATTCAATATTAGATCATGAATGCTAGGCATCTTTCCCAAAACCATATCAAATTGAAATCAAAGTCAAAGCTAGTAGCAAGGCATGTAGAGTAACTTGTTTAATTTAATTCTATACTATATATGCATCTTCACCATCATACACATAACGACAATAGCACTACACCAGCGATATAACTCCATCCCACTCAACCACCAAATCCCATATATGTACGCACGATAAAAATAAAACTCAAAATATAAAAAATATGTTTGTCTCGATTAGTCCTCCTGGCGCACTAATCGACGCCAGCAGGGTGGATGGGACTGGCTGTCTAGGCCGAGGGTTCGATCTCCCACTGAACGATAATAAATAAGTGACGCGCCAATGCATGGAGTAGGCAAAGGAGGTAGGCAATATGTGGGTATGTTTTGTTTTTCTTCTTCTTCTTTTTCCTTCTGTATTCTTCTTCTTTCTTTTCTTGTGGTTTGTTTTGCTTTGTAGGATTCGATTGATTGCGGAGATGGTGATAAGAGGAGGTGAGATACAAACCTGCAGAGGTATGAATGGATGTGTGAAGGGGATAGGTAGAAGATTGATTGAATTGAATGATTGAAAGGAAAGAAAAAAACCATTGTGCGAATCTGGTATTGGTATATGCCAGATGCGCGGTTCAATTCAATTGACCAGTCAATGATCAATTGATCAATGAATCAATCAATCAATCAATCAATCTATCCCTCAATTATGATCCTCATCATAAACAACAAGTAATTGTCGCACACACATATCCTCAATAATATAGAAAGAATATCAAAGTTGATGTTGTGTTTTGATTGTTGATTTTCAAAGAAAGAAAAAGTTTTTGAAGAAAAAAAAATTCTTCTAAACCCCCCATTGCTTACTAATCACACCAACAAAACAATCCATCCCCAATACCATCTAGTTTTTCCAAACCATTCCTAAAATAGTTTAGTCCCTTACAAATTTTCCATTTTCGCTTTCCTTTTCCTCCTCTCTATCTCTCTTCTTTTTTCTTCTTCTTCTTCTTCTTTTTTTTTCTTTTCTTTTCTCTTTACACTTAAATAAAAGCATGATTAAATCAACCACTTGTATACCATTCATCAACTGGCTAGTTGGTCATATTTGCATGCTAGAATGAATTCAATCACTTTCTTGATATTACCTCGGTAATTCTAGATATTGATTTGAGTATTATCTTTGGTGAGGCGTTTGAAAAGCTGGATATGATTATCTACTGTGTTTTTTATATGGTAGCATGATGTCTGGCTTGGCTGAGCTGTTAGTACAACTTTTTTCCCGTTTTCTTTTTCTTTTTTGCTTTTGCTTTGGGTTTGGCTTGGGTTCTTGGATACTGCTATGTCGTATGCAAGAGTACGGTACTGTACTGAGAAAGATGGGAGGGGTCGTTGGATGGTGGGGTTTAAGGTTTACTTTACTTTGCTTTGCTTTCCTGCATGCAGTAAGACTGACTGGTAGAGAGGAGGAAATGGAGATGATGGATGTAAGGATATGGTTTGTAGATTGAATTGGATTGGATGGAATTGAGATGCGATGGCATGAAGTGGATGAGAAAAGAATGTTTAGGCTCGTTGGCTACTTTGATTCTCATTCTTATTCCTCTTGGGCGCACTTGGGTCTTGAAATCGATTATATATCTCCGAGAATATGAGCCCGTGATTACTATTATTATCATCTTTTCAATATCTATTTGCGCCTGTTTGATATATGCATGTATGTTGATAGTGGGTTAATGTTTCGATGGGTACACCTACATTATAATGCATGGATTTGCCTTAGCTTATGCCATCTAATCTCATTCGATTCCAAGGAGATTAATTAAACATATGCTGTCAGGGAAAGAGGCTTGCGCAAGATGCGGGTATTGGGTCTAAATGAATCAACCATCTTTCTCATTCACTATACTATACATAAGTACCTAACGTAAATCATTGGTCCATATATCCAACCGCATCGATATCCACATCCGCCACGTTACATCAATATCCCATTCCCAATATACAAACCAAATCTTCCCAAAAGAGAATCTAAAACATCTCCAATACCAAGAAAAGTCTATCTAAACTAAACCCCCCACCATCCAGGTCATCTTTCCCAACATTCTCATACAACATCATCTCCAAAATACATCCAATATATTTCATATCCTTCTTCCCTCTAACCCCCAAAATAGCAACTCCCATTCATTATTCCACTCTTAGCTAGTTCCCCAGATAAAGAGATTGTGGATCCTTATTCATTGCATCAAGTCCATGCGAAAAAGAAGCAAATAAAGTACAATTACGCATCTGATCATTTTGCACCAATAAACGATCATCCCAAGTTTCAAGTCTCAAGTCTCAACTTTATTGCATATTCATTGCATACAATTGCATATCATTTCATGGGTTTTAAAATGGTTGACAGCGAATTAGCAGCTGTTCTAGTTCTTAGTTCCTACTACACACCAGAACCAAAAACCATCCACATCTAACCATCAGGCGCAGCGCAATTCCCACACCATCCCTCACATTCCCATCCGCAAGCCATCTCTTCCTCATCCACATCCGTTTTCCATTCACTCCCCATCCTCTCAAAAGGTGGGATTAACTAAACAAGAGCCGCCCCTTCCCCCCTCAAAAACAAATACACCAACAATCAACCAAACAAGCAAGCTAGGTAAAAAGCCAAAACCACAAAAACAACCAACCAAACAACCAAGTAAACTCGCAAAAAAGAAAAAGAAAACGGGAAAAAAGTTGTACTAACAGCTCAGCCAAGCCAGACATCATGCTACAATATAAAAAACACAGTAGATAATCCTATCCAGCTTTTCAAACGCCTAACCAAAGATAATACTCAAATCAATATCTAGAATTACCGAGGTAATATCAAGAAAGTGATTGAATTCATTCTAGCATGCAAATATGACCAACTACCCAGTTGAT
>JWJB01010913.1:0-17722 GCA_000812895.1 Rutstroemia sydowiana | reverse complement strand
AGAACGCCGAACCACGCTTTGCAAATTCAACGATCCGGATTTTGACTGCGATGTGATGTTCGTTCAGTTCGGCTTGGGATCCGATGGCATTGGCTTTTACCAAGCCTACTTCAAGACTATTACCCTCGAGTACACCGTAACTATTGTTGAAGTTGTGCAAGTTATATAATGTATTTAAAAACAAGATCTAAGCTAGCATCACGAGATTATCGTCCTGCACCAAGAGGATTCTTTTGACTCTCGAATGCGATTCGACATGGAGAAGAAATTCTTGGCGAAGTTGGCGGCAGAGAGAGATGACAATCATGCCAAGGTAGATGATTTGTGGAAAGAGGCCAAGGAGACCCTTAGAATCTTGCTTGGTAAGCCGGAGCCCCTCAAACCAGAATTCGTTTCTCCCAGTGATGAGCGAATGATCAAGATGATGGGAAATGCCGCGGTTGCCAAGTCTTAGGTTGATGACGACGAAGATGGAGTCTAGGAAGAACTTTGTCTAAATGTGGGGGAGCTTTTGGAGGCGGTGATGATTGATGGTCATGATGATTTTATATGGAGTCGGATCCGGGTTGAGTGATGGGGGTTTCTAGATAGATTTTTCAGGATAACATGAAAACCATCTTTCACGGTGGGGGAAAGAACAAATGGATAAATAGTTTTTATGGTGATATGTGGATAATGGGCCTTTGGGGAAGACAGAAGTCACTAGATAATTCTTTTTATGATAACGCAACAGGCAATCAGATAGTTTCTTCAATAGCATCGAAGGCGGCCCTCAAAGTGGGTGGCTTTCATTTCAATACACAGATTACTTATGCAATCATACACTTTATTCTGAAACTGTGCGTATGAATTTTGATTAAATGTTATTTTAACAATGCAGAAAGTAATTACTTTGAGTAAGTGTACATCAAAAATAAATTCCAAGCAGATCTCAACAATATAACAGATCACGTAGTTGTTCGACCTCAGGTACGGTAAAGTAATATGATTAATCTATGAAAGGAATATATTTAGAGGGAGAAGAGGTATAAGGATACCTCTTTGAGCTAAGCTAGTAACTTCTTAGAAGCTTGCAAGAAGGCTGGACTTCCTAGCTTCCTGCCTGTTCCTTGACAAATAACCGTTCGAGAGCCATACTCATAAGTGACATTTTATGCTTAATGACACTGAAATTAGCAGCATACCAACTATCCCTCATCAACTTTTTATAAAACATTAGGGTTAAGCCACTTTACTCTTTCCACACCGCCGACGAACGTCGCACCATCAATCACCAATCAATCCCTTCGGCTGGTTGATTAACATTACTACCTGAGCCGTTTTCGGCCCGCCTTTGTTGTAAGAAACTCTTTAAAATTCACCAGCCCATTCTCTCTGTGGCCAGCGCTATTAATAGCGTCATTTTCGGACCTTCTTCCTAAGAATAAGTCAATATTCATTGTTGCATTGTATGCACTTACTTTAGCGCCACTTTATGCCTGATCCCCTCTTTTAAATTGTGAATCATCGGCCAATCCACGGATAGAAGGCGCTACCACTAGCGCAATTTTTGCTTATATATACTCGCCTTCCACCCCAAACTTTTCAAAACCATGGCCACTGAGGGCAATTTCGCCCACGTCGAAGACAAAGATTTGTGGAAGGCGGCGAAGGAAACGTTGAGGATATTGCTTGGCGAGGTGGAGCCTCTCGCAGCAAATGTTGCTGAATCTGGTGAGGAACGAGAGGTCATCTTAATGAATATGTTATCATTAAGAAATCTTTCAGTGATGATCATGCTGAATGACGACGGAGATAAATGACGATGGAGATAAATGGCGACGGCGAAGAATATAATTCGGACGTGGAGAATCCTTTATACAGATTCCTCATCTTAACGTAGAAAACTTCTTTTGAGGATTAATGTATCCCTTAACAAATTAGCTAGTTTCCATGGTATTTTAAGGTTGGACCTTGGGGGACGACAAAAACCATTAGTGAGATACTTCTGATAGCGCGAAAGGCGGACCCTCATGGGGATCCTTTTATATAATGATTTCATCACTTACAGAGTCCCACTTCGTTTTGTTAAATTGATAAGAGCTAGCGGAATCAGCTGGGTTCCGACTAAAAGAGATAAGACTTCACTGCTGAAAGTTCCTGTTGGGTGTCATCATGTTTATATATCGTCATTCTTCTCATACTCATCTCATCTAGTTCGAAATGATATATATTATATTAATCAATCTAGATTTGCACAATAAATCCATGGAATATATTCATCCAATTAGCTTTGAATAATATAATGTAGCTCGGCTTTAACAATCTCATTAGCGTAGTTTATATTATCTCAATCACTCCGTCGAGAACTTATGTATAATGAAAACATAAATTGGCAAATGGTGTGTATTCTCTGAAGATCCTTAACTTGTACCCTCGACTGTCTAATATCCGTATGTGCCCTATGTGCCATGTGGTGGCCTGCATTTCGTTGAATGAAAATTGCCCCTGTCACTCCGCTACGAAGTCATCATCGCCACTACCATTCTACAACGGCTCAACTTTTATCTTCTTGTTTGATGGATCTTCGTCATTTATGCTCTTTCGCTTCGTTTCAGCTTCAGTAACAACACCAGTGGCAAGGGTCTTTTCCCCCTCTGGGGTGGGCCGTGATGAGACATCGGCAGTAGCTGTTGTAGACCGTTGAATCACTTTGTGTCTCTGAGCCAAGTTACTGTGCTGATCCTCCACCTCAAATACTACAAAGTTATCAGTAATTCATTCATCTGTGTCCAAATATAGAGAACTCACAAGACCTGATAGCCTGTTGTAGTGGCATATCCTCCAAATCTATCTTCCTGAAAACGTCTCGCACTTCCATGAGGACTTCACCAAGCTTGTTTGACCTGGCCATTCCGAAACTGGCGTCGACTTTGTATTAAGCTTAGTGAGTCCAGACGCCCAGATATAATCATTTTTTGTATTGACCAACAGAACATCGCCAGTGGAAATAAGTTTCAATCTCAGAGCCTTGTCTAGTCGAAACTTTGAAAAATACCGCGTTGATCATGATTTTTCTGGAGATTTCATTCCATCTTTCCGTATCAAGGTTCACCTTCCAGCCAAGGTCATTAGCAGTTTTCCCATCCTATGCCAGGTGAATCTTCGCGAACATGCTCGGATTCCCCATCAATTCAGCTTTTGCAGCTTGAAAGTAACTGAAGAAATAAATTAGATATGCATCGATGAAATTGAGAGGAAGGAATACATACGCTTCCACACAGGACCATTCACGGCCATGATCACATATAAATGGCTTTTCACAGAAATTGCTCATCCACCCATATGCATTACCCTCAGAGTAGGAGCTGCCAACTTCTCAGCGAGACTGAAATCGAAAAACTTCACGAAACCATGTCAAAGAAAGGAGATAATCTGCCGATCAACAACTTCCTCAAATATTCTTTACGCCAGAAGAATTTACTTTCAAAATGGGTCACACAACTGGATCGACATATGGATAACTGGAGAGTTGTTGGAGAAGAACGTGAAGGACTGACCGTCGGTACTGAAGATAATCCAGTTATGCGCAGGCTTCTTAGTATGGCAGATATCAAAGATAGTTCTCAGGGTTTGTCGAAGGACGAGGCTGATGCTGTGGGCCAACGAGATTTTCATAATCTTTTAGACATTATGTCCACGGCTACTTCCAACACCAAGTCCTTCAAAGAGTGCTGCAATATCAACAATTGGGATCGTCACGATTTGTTTATTGAGGTTCTGAGCTTCAAGTAATTGGTGAGTATATATCTTTTTTCCTTTCTCTTTTCTTCCTACATACTAATACATTAGACCTTGTATGGCTTATGGATATGGAGGATTCTTTCATTCATGGGGGTATTTTCGTATCCGATTGCGGGAGCGGAAAGACAATTACCGCCCTCCTTTTGATTTGTCAAACACATCTTCGACTGGTCGATGAGGACAGCGACGAGCACTTTGCTGCCCTGGTTTTTTGTCCTGCTCAACTAATTGGTATCTGGTATACAGAGTTCACCAAGTTCTTCTCTGGCGTGTTGATCTGTCGTATTATTCATGGAAAGCCTGCGCATGCTGATAGGCAGCCCGACAAATGTCGTGTTGGGAAGCGTGCAGCAGACATAGATACTGAATTGGCAGCTTTGGACCCAAAAGACTCTAA
The DNA here is from genome assembly GCA_000812895.1 of Rutstroemia sydowiana. Lineage (NCBI taxonomy): Eukaryota > Fungi > Ascomycota > Leotiomycetes > Helotiales > Rutstroemiaceae > Rutstroemia > Rutstroemia sydowiana. Next base: position 13,542 of record JWJB01010913.1, on the reverse strand, counting down.
GATATTTATCCTAATCTCCTTTTATTATTGATATAGCTAACAAATCTCTAGACTTCGCGTACTCTTTTTCTATCCTCGTATGATATAATGGGAGCACGTTGCTTAACGACCAAGGAACCAACAAACCCAAGCTTAGAATATGGCCAAGGCTCTGATACAGACTCAAACACGGATTCGGAAACGGACTCAGATCAAGATCTTGCCAGCAATGCAGCGAAAGCCGACTTACAAGTAGCCACCGATACACACTTGCAGCAAAACCACCTTGCTCTCAAACATCACAATCGTCTTGGCAGTGTTATTGCAGATGCACATATTCTTAAAATCCGAAGTCAGTTAACGCAGATCTGTTATTACATCTAGGATGTAAAAGATTCATGGCCTTAACGGCTAGTCCAATGATAAATTGAATCCACGATTTTCGCGGATATTTAACCCAGTTCGCAAAAAAAGAAAAGTTGACATTCATTTTTCCGCAGGATTTCGATGATTGGGCTCAGCTTTATGAACAAGACTTTGATCCTCGAACGATACTCCCCCTCAAAGATGGCAGTCAAGAAATTGAAGAGTTACATAATGCAGTCGAAAGTGGATTTCCCATACATATAATGTGTCCTGAAAGCTTTCTTCAAATAGGTATTCAATCAAAACGACATTCTGATACTTCCAAAAAGGTTGTTCGCCCTCTTCTTAATACCACTCAGCGTCGCCGCTCGATGGCTCATACTTTTGAAACTGTCGATTGCCAGTTCGGTACTCCGGGCTCATCAATACCTCGCTATACAGTAACAACAGTCAAGCTCAAAATGTCTAAACGCCAGTCACTGTACTTCAAAAAGATCATCGCAGAATGGTCCCGCAATTTAGGCCAAACTTGATGGGGTCTTGAGCGTCTTGGTTGTGCACCGGGAATACTCTGCTTCCTGGCCGGACTTTGATATTCATGAATCTCAATCACCCGAGTCAACTCAAACATTGAAATCAACTGAACATGCCAATTCAATTCAGAAATCCGAGTAAAATCAATTCGTCAACGCCACTAGAACATTGAAGTGAATGCATCAACTCAAGTGAATTAGAACATTGAAGTGACTCCATCAACTCGACTCAACTAGAATAGAACGTATTTATCCAATCGAATTTGAACAATGTAATTCACGAATCAAATTAACTAAAGTAAACCTGAACAATGAAATTCATGAATTCCATTTATCAAAACGAACTTGAACAATAAGCCATTCAAATCTAGAAGGCTATTGATAAAAGGATTCATTTACTAAGTATAGATGGGACATTGAAAGTTATACATTGGGATATAAATCATATTTACTAAAGCAAAGTTGGACAATGAAATTCATAAATCATATTTGTCTACCCAAAGTTGAACAATAAATCGTCCAAATCTAGAATGCCGTTGATAAAAGGATTGATTTACTAAGTACAAGTAGAACATTTAAAGTTATAGATAACAAAAGGATGAATACATAGGAATACCGGTAATATTCACATATACATGGCGGCTGCCTCCAAATCTGCATTACAAAATCTTTCCATGTATCTCAAACCTGCCGTCCACCATATTGAATCTTTCTCTTCGCTTGCTTTTCTGGATCTGCGAGTCATGTTCGCAACCACAATCAACAGAGTGCACCTGCTGATGCCATCAAATTCACAAAAGTTGATGACATTCTCGATCCAGTAAGTGAAGAACCTATTCGTCATGGGGTCCCTGCATGCTGACAGGATAGACGGTAATCGACTACACACCCACAAAATGTGATGTTTCGCGTAAACCTGTCCGTAAGTCCCCTTCCAATCCAATGAAATGTCCTTGCATAGCCCACTGAAGAGCAAGAAAATCCACTCATTTGCCGGTTGGTGAGGCTTGTACGGGGTATTTACGAAGTCATCTCCCAGTGTGATAGGATACGGCCCGAGATCAAACTCGACAAAACTTCTTTCCTCCAGAGCTTTGTATTGCTGAAGGTCCTGGTAAATTGTAACCGCTTCTTCTTTCGATACCTGAGTATCGAAGTTGATGTTGTGAAGTAGTTGGTATTTCAGATCGTTAACACAAATTGTCATCTGCTCGGTTTCGACCTTGACCACTTCCCAACCTTCATTTGCCTCATTAACGTCCTTGGTCAATTCAATGATATCCTGTCGCTGTTTGTTGTTCTCTTCTTCCAGTGACTTGATGTTCTCGTCCAGGCTGTCAATACGCTCCTGCTGCGTTCTCGCAACATTGTCGATGGTAACCTCACCTGTCAACGAGCTCGATTTCTGCAGCTTTGGCATCTCCGGTATGAATGTGAGAGTTCGTCTCACGGCGTTGTCGATTGTAACTTCACCCGTCAACGAACTTGATTTCTGCAACTTGGGTTTCTCCGGTATGGATGCGAGAGTCTGTCTCAATGGGGTTTCGGGGACCGGGACCCTCTTCGATTGTGGCACCAGAACAACAAAATTACTTGCCTTTCGCCGAAACGATGGTGGACCCTGTACGATTGCTTCGTGTCTCTGTTTCTCTCTCCGAAGTTTCATCTGTGCATTCATGCCCTCTGAATCCAGCAACTTCGCGGCCATCGTCTTCTTTCTTTCCATCTCCAACATCTTTCGGTGTGCCAATTCCATACAGCTCACCACACTCTCGACGGTATGCGGCATTACCTCTGCGGCTGAAAGGTACTTGCGGCACGCATTAATGATGCGAATATCAACTATCGTATCCACAACGGGGGCTTTTGTTCGTCTCTTGCGTTTGGGTTGAGGTATCGTGGTTACCGGAGGTGGGGGTATCGTGGTTACCGGAGGTAGGGGTATCGTGGTTAACGGAGGTGGAGGATCATCAGAGGTCGATAATGGCGGTGAAGGTGGATGTGGATCTGTATCGTCCTGGATTACTGCTAGTAGATCCCGTAATACCACCATAACATTATGAAAACCTGCAGACTTGACGACTTTCAACAGACAGTTCTTGACAGCAATCAAGTTCTTGTCTTCGGTCTCTGCTTGTATAACCTCGATTGTCTTGACCTCTTGAATTGCAGACGGAATACTTTCAAACGCGAGTTGAGAATCATAGACCATGTCCTTTGAAAACTTATCATACTTCTCTCCTTTGTCAACCTTCACTCTTCGATCTTCTTCAATGATTTCCAATTCTTTCCCAGCTTCCAGAGTCCATTCGTGAACTGGCCTATCTAACAGTTGGACATTGTAAGTGGCCAAATTGTTGTACTTCGGTCTAGTACCCGAGGAAATCTTTGAACCAACTACGTCAAATGCTTCGATCTCATATCGGCGTTTCTGGCTGTAGTTGTTGAATGTAGTCCATAGCATTTTCGCGGCGAAATGGCAACTTGCCAGGCGCTTGATAACTATGACTAACAATGTAGTATAGATGAATAAAGAATGTAAAATGAAAGAATGGATGAATGAATGAATTCTGAGAAATGAGATATACTTATTTCAAGGTCGAGAGAAAACTTTTGCAATTTGAAAAAATGTTGTGTGCTGGGTAGCTCTTCATTCTTAAAAGGGTAGGTGGTCTCCATGCTCTTGCCGAAATTAATAACTAAATGCATCAACACGTCCCCCAACATTTTTTCCGAACCTTTCCATCCAGCCAATCAAGCCACAACTCATTTGTCTAGCCACTGAATTGAAACCCATCTGGTTGGCGTGGTTCTTGGGACCAATCTACGTTCAACTTGGCTGGCCATTGTGGTGGTGGTGAAAAAGTGGAGGGTGGTGATGAATTTACAAATACTGGTGGAAGAGTTTCTGTTGATTCGATCGGTGCTGGTGAAGACGGCAATCGAGCACGTGGTGGAGCAGGTAATCGAAACTGTGGTGGTGATGATGGAAGCTGTGGTGATGATGGAGACGAAGCGGACGACGCAGATGCCTCCTCCTTCTTTGTTTTCTTCGGTGCAGATCTTCCCATCATATTTCCAGCCTTCCTCTTCAAATTTCCGGAAATTGGTTGTAGTGGTCCCCTGATGTCATCATCCCCAATCACCGTCTGAGACGAGAATAATGTTATGTCTTGTACCTCCGCTGATCCTGTTTGTCGGGTTCGATGTTTTAATCCATTCCCTCCACTTAATCTCAATTTTCGCCGCGGAGTTTGTGATTCTCTTCCTTCACGCCCTCTCGTCTTCAGTTCTCTTCCTCGAAGTCACAGAAATCTAATCAATACCATTGCCACACGGCTGTTTGACCTTTCTTGGCGAAGTGGTTCGTGGAGGTGATGGGAGGGAAAGGTACGAGTGTTGAGGAGCACGTCGAAGGGTGTGCTGTCTGTATCAAGATTCCACCATCGATTTTTCCGGGCGTGCCCTTTATTTTTGTAAATACTTCTGATCTTCGGGGTGGCTGAGAAAGTGGAGGTACAAGGGATCGATGGATACTGAGGAAATCGTGCCTAGCTGAGGATAAAAGGAGGATTAGCTGCCAAGATGCTGTTTGTAATTTATGATCCTGGCTCATGACTGACTTACAAATGGTAAATGACTACCCCCAAACAGTAAAAGAGTGCACCTCGAAACATCTGGAATGCCAATGGTCTGTGACTGATCAATCTGAGGTAAATGCAGTGATTAGTGTGCGTTCACTGTCGAAGGCACGGCTGAAGGAAATTCGAGTTCCGTAACGTTTCCACGACTATTGAAAGCAATCTCTTGCGGAGGATTGTAGTAGAATGGGACTATGCGGATTCAAGAAGGAGATTTGGGGATCCTGCCAGCTTTGGGAGCTTCAATTTCATCCCAACCAAAATGTAGTCATAGGTTTCATTTCTCCTTCCGTCTTCTGGGTCTTTCAGCATTCGAGATTTGTCGCTTTATTTTCGCCCTATCTAGCTTCAAAGGTAGCCCTGTTCTGTCCATATGCCTTCTAGTTTGGCCTGCAAAGGATGGTTCCTATAGAGATCTCAACTTCATCTTGCAAGTGCACAACTCCCAGATATCCTTCCAAGTACAACAATTTCGTTCCCATAATACGCTACGTGCTGGAAACATGTATGAAGGCAATTCGCACGAATGAGGAGGCTCGAAAAATTAGCTTGAAAGGTTTGTTCGCAGTGAGAAAGTGCTTATCGTACTGCCGTCGCCGAACAGGATATCAGCAAAGCATCCATTTGTTGTGAAAGAATGGGTTTCGCAAAATAACTGGCATATAGAAATACAGCGAGAGAAAAGAAAGGCTCACAGTACAATGAAATCCTCCCAACTATGCTATTCTCACCATCAGTTTTGCGTATTTCGATCAATTTGGTTACAACTTTGCAAATATCTCCGATGGCGAATTGGTATTATAATTGTCGCTTATTTTCTTTGCCGTCGCCGGTTTCCGAAGTAATGAATTGGTACAAGGAATTGGAGAATGGAGGAATCCTTGTGGATGAAGATATGAAATCATTCTGCGACGACATTGAAGATTGATGATGTTCTTGGGAAGAGATGAACCCCACCAGCCGCCTGTACTCATTTACCCCGCCAAGTTCACCCCACCACAATATCCTAGCACCGGCGGCACTGGGTACCGAACCCCGCCATATAAATTTGAATCTCACTTGGTGGATGAATCATTTGAAAACCTAACCTCAAATTATTGAATTCCTTGTGAATTTACTGCCTAGTAAGTATATTGATAATGGTGAATAAATTTACTCACTATTATAAATACCACAATTTGTGTGATACTCGTCGTCGCTGAATTACTGGGACAAGTGGGTTTTGGTGATGAGATCATCTCGCAACGACCATTTAGAACCACCCATGTATTTCGTAATATTTTATATTTTCTTCTATAATGTATGCAAAGGTTGTATAACTAGAGCTTGGTGGAAATTCTTGATTTTCAAATTTTGAGGGGTTTTGTAGCCGAAAGTGAGCTATTTAGTTGGTTGGCAGAGTTAACTTGGTGGAGACGTGGCCAACGAATAGATACATACACTTTACCACATCTAATACAGGAATTTTCTATGTAGGCGATTATCTATACGTGAGTAGAATGATACAATTCACTAACTGAACATACCCGATTGACTAATACAAGGCATTGATAATTTACAACGAGAATATTAACACCATATCTAATTGGATTAGTTGAAAGAAAGTTCCGAATTAGGATATATTCAAATGGATCTACACCATAACTTCTATTACTGTCGTGATCAGACTCCAAAATAGATAACAGTTGTCTCATAACGACTAATAACCATCGAGTATCAAGATTACTCGTCACACGCCAGCCAACTTCCAAGTTTATATACTACACTCTCTGGCCATGATTCACTCGGATCAAACGAATTTCCCCGCTATATCCCAAATAGACACTAACTGTCCAGTTGATATATGAAAATCTTAATATTTCTTCGAAAAGCAAACAAATTATCAACGATTGAAACCGCGCTAGGAAAGGTCAAAACCGCGCTAAGGAAATCTTCTGTCTATATAAACCTTCAACCTTTCCACCCCTTACCATCTTCTTCTAATCCTTTACAACATCTTTCAGATTCCGAGGTGGAATTCTAAAATTTCCACCCTGGAATCATAGTCAACCCCGGGATTCATTCTTATCCCCAGGTATAACCGTTTACTTGGGGATTTGAAATTCCATCCCCAAATATCTTGTGCTGGTGAGTTGTAAATTAATCCAACTCCAATAATTATCTAGAGCTCGATATAACGGCGTTGAAAATACTAATTTTGAACAGAGTATTTCCAACCAGGAAACAAGGTCTATGGCCAGAAGCAAGGGACATTTACCCCCTAGTTGCATTAGAGTCAGGTTCGAGTTGCCGTCACACATGGTTATTTGCCTATTGTGCTGATTTGACCTACCCAGGGATCCGAAAGCATTCAAAATCCTTTTACTTCACTCAATTCAGCCTGTCCAATTTGAAGAAGTCATGTTAGAGGGGCGGGGGGGAAGTCCATGGTTCGAGGTGGACCACGTGAGTTTTACCCATTTACAATGTTATGTTCAATCATTTTTGTCTCCCTTTTCAATTGATCAACTTGACTTACTTATTGCGCCCAATTTCCATATGGAAATAATTTATGATTTTTTGAATCTTATCTCTTACTCCAGATAATGTGCCATTAGTACAGTAATTATTACTTGATTCTGTGAACATCACTAACGGAGGATAAACAGGCGTATTCATCGGACCTCGGCATCTGTTTGACCGCGACATCTAGGTAGTTGAGGGGATAATATTTTGAGAGGGAAGGAGCGAAAGTTGGTGCATTTATCATAATTTTCGTTCCTTCCCCTTTGAAATAGCCGATGGAATTCGCACTAGAGGAATCCCACAAACACTTTTCAATTTCACTTCCAAATTTCTTTTCTTTTCAATCACCACCTCATCGGCACACCACCACAACATTTTCGACAACATGGCGGACACGCAACGCTCCTCGGATAGCCGATTTCCTGTTAGACCAAGGGAGGTGATAAAAGCTGAATTCAGATCCCAGGGCTTGCCACCACACGCAGCGGAATTGCAATGGGGGTTTGAATCAAAACTTCACTGGGGAGTTTCGGAAATAATCAAGGATATCAATGACCAGCACAAGGAATTCAAAGGTGGCTTACTCTTGTATTCCAGATGGCCGGTTAAAGAAATTTTCAAGATTGTGATGTCCATGTCAAAGCCCGCGGTTGAATATGCGATCCTTGGAAAGCTTCACTGTTTATTCGATAATGATCGGTATGACCCAATGGAGTTCTTACTGCCCGAGGACCATCCAATTGAATTCGAGGTTTCTGAAGAGCAACGAGAACGTCCTGTCATTTATGCCTTGGTCCACTGCTCCCAGCAAGCTGCCCCACCCTCCAAAGGCGAATACATACGAGTCCTACAGGATATGGAGATATACAACTCTATTTACAATAACACCCAGGAGTGGAAGTACGCCGATCATTTGGCGAGATGCATTGATTTCATGCCCTGTTTGGAAAAGGGTAGAAAATGGAAAGACGTTCCTAAGACTCAAACCAAAGAAACATGGAACAACGACGGACATGGGAGAAGATATGCAAATGACTACAACCGTAAATGCATCAATACATTCATTCAATCTTTGAGGGAAAGGTTAGAGAAGATACCCGCCGAAGCGATGAATGACCCACTTCCCTGGTCACTGAACTATATCGGCTGGACAATTTCGAATCCTGAAAAAGCATACGTCCATGACAGAAAACATACTGACATTTCAATTGCATAGTAAGTATACAATCCCAATCCTCATACAATTCTGAACTAATGGATAGCTAGTTTATTGGAGAGTGCTATGTGGCACAGATACCCCGAAAAGCTTTACGCGTTACGATTTATCACGCTTGCCAACATTCTCGACGCACAATCGCTTCGATTTGGAGAGCACGTTTTTTCGATTCTTACCAACTCGTACACATTTTCGGGTGGACTGAAAAGCACTGTTGACGTCACATTAGAATATTCAGATAAAATCGCATCCATCATTAATTGCCATTTCATCTGGGAGAATGCATTGCAAGCTTGGGAGCTGCAAGGTGTGTTTTCAAAAAACGAGGAGTTGCTTAATCAACTGGTTCGCCATTTGAAATACCCTGAAAAGGTCACGGGGCTGGGTGCTACTTTGAGATCTCTTGCGAAGAAGCATAGCATGGCATCACAGGAGGGTGAATTTATGAAAAAAAGGAAGACTGATGGTGGTTGAACTTAGTTAGTGGAGAAGTTTATGGGAAAGGGAGTGGTGGTGTTTAACACACGAAAAGAGTGTATAGCATCTTCGATTATCTCGAATAGGTGTGAGATAATGAGTTCACTACAGTTATGGTTCTGGTTTGGGGTGCTTGAGGGAAATTTGGGCTTATTTGCTACGGATATACACATGTGTTCTACTTATATTTTCTTGAGCTCCTACTAGATTCACTTATTGATATTTCAAGTTGGTGAATCATGTCGTTTTTGTCAGGACTTTTTGAATTGTTCCAAATCATCGTAGGTGGTTATGTGCTCCCAATATGGTACTTCCCCCTTAACGAAGTGCCCTCAAAGAGGAGATCCAGAGACCGAAGATTAGGTTCTATTAACACTTTCACTTGCTTCCAACAACGGCTATAAATGAGCAACATGCATAATTTGAAATACACACAATCTCATGCCTTCAGTACGTAGTTTTTGATTCTGTTCAAGAGTGTTTATAGACCCTCTGACTTATGACATTCAACACAACTCAGTGTAAGTTCATAAGGAAATAAGTGTTGAAAATAAATCCTGCTATTACAGTAGTAAATTAATCAGGAAATGTAATTATTCTGTTATCTAATCCCAGCTTCTATAAAGCTGGTTTTATACTTTGTCCCTCTTCCATCTTTTGCTCTATCCTTACACTCTTCGTAATCCCTCCAAACTCAATATCCACCGGAGCAACTCTTTCACTTCGAGCATTTTCCTCGATCTCCAACCCCGCTGTAGTAGTACTAACAACTTGCGACTCCGTTTTTGCATCTTCATTCCAATCACTTAGTTCCATGAAGTTATTGTTAACCAAAGCATTTGGAGGTGTCCAAGGATATCGTCTTGCACGGGATGATTGTAACTCACTCGGAGTGGAAGTGAATTTGGTTGAACTTCGAACTGTAGCTGATTTCGTCCGAAGAGATGTTATAAAGGTTCTGATTCTATGATTATAGAATTTTGGAAACACAGGAAGACAACAACAGAGTATTCCACAAGTGATTTCTGCATCGGCCCATAATCCAATGGGTACCAAGATCCACGTCGTATCTTCGGAGTGTATGAGTGAAACGGTGTACACTGTGCGCATCACACTACAAACACATGCGCTACAGATTCAGGTATTAGTATTGAAAATCAACTATTGGATATCGGTTATATGGTCCATGAGAGAATAAAACTTACGCTAAGGCGATTGCAAAAATGCTCGATACACCCCACTTTTTCCTACGGGACATTTTAAGCATCCATATGTTTCTGATGGGTATCAAGAAGAAGGTGAAATCAAAAACGATGTTGAAGATGGCCGAGCTAAGAATAAGAGCACCGCTGTTAATACAGTGACCCGGGATTGATAAATTCCAAATCTTCTCTCTTGGCTTGCATTGGAAGATATGCAAGAAAAAGCAGATAGTATAGAATATTATAGTAGACATTGCGATGGTAACAAGGATGTAATTGAGTCGTGATTTTCGGTTCGGGACGAAGATATTTTGGATTTGGAATACGATAGAGAGCCTTATACAAATGGAAACTAAGTCGTAGACCACATCCGTGGCGCTGGTCCCCTTAGAAATATTCGACGTGAGCATTTCAAATTCATATGATGACGAGATGCGAAGTTTGGATCGCAATTGAGAGAGGAGGATATACCTTTTGAAATGCAATATAGCGCTCAGGGTTTAAATCGTATGCGTGGATTCCAGCCCCGAAGATAATTCCCACAGGTAGAACAATGAAGTAGACGGTCGCAAGTAACTTTGATATGCTGTAAGTACTGCCTCAGTATCAGGGGTTTCCATAAACATACCCAACCTACAATCAACAAATCTGATGTCGTCAGATAATTGTCATTACTTTTGATCTGTTCAAATAGATACATACAGTCTTCCCAGCCATGACTTTTCGTAATGATAAACCTCGTATACATGCGCAAAAGTACACAGGATGTGGACAGAGTCACACATACTGCAAGTACCGGCCAAATGAGGTGGGTTCTATTCTCGGGGGAATTGAAATTGGGAGTAATACCAGGCGGGGGAGCAATTGCACCCACAGGTTGCGACATACTTCACTACACTTGGGATACAAAAAAGTGTATATTCCGATTTGATAGAGTCGTGTGGTTGTGGGAATAGGAGAAATTTCATTCAAGAATAATTGCTTGTCAGAGTACGGGAAACTAAAAGCAAAGAATTAAATTACGAAAAATTAACAATAGGATCCGGGAGTCACCAAATATTTGTCCAAAGAGCTGTGCCTCTTTACCTACCACACTTGAAGCTATGTTATATTTCAAGGAGGGGCGGGACACCATCAATGGCCACAAACATACAGCATGAGAGACATTCGCGCCTATATTTCTCAAATGTACATACAACTCAGCTGTGATCAGAAATATGATTGGATTTGTGATCCTAGCTGTAGCATGCGGGCAAATCCTACGACGCGGTTAAATACCTGATAATCCTACTGGAGGATTATATCGCCTTTAGCCGAAAGAACTTTTGTTTTGGAACAAAACAGGGCAGAGGCGTTGTAGACTTAGCTTCAATAGAAACACTCTCTCAATGGTTTACCGCCACCACTCCAACATGATTAATTCCTAGTAGCGGGTTCGACGCGACATTTGTAAAGTCAGTAAACGAGCAATTTTCGGGCACCAAGATAATCATGACTTATTCAGAGGTGAATGCATTTGACATAAAAACAATCAATGTTCGGAAATTCTTTCCAAAAACTTGTTTATGTTTTTGGAAGGCGGGCCACTGCATCGTGGTATTTAAAGGTGTGGGTAGTACACTCATATTTTTAACCCATGTAAGTAGCGAGTAAGAATTGAGCGTACAAAATTTGTACCATATTCTATACATAATTGTCCATGGCTCTCTGGCTGTGCCAGACGACCCTAGAAATGCGACGCACCATTATTGCTGAGTTTTGTATTCATGCATTACGATTGGATCGACCCCAGACTTCTGGGAAGTTTTGTACCACGACCTGCCTAATTGTTAGCATCCATTCTAAAAACTACCAATAAAAATCCTGCGCATAGGATTTTTTACCACAGGCTTTTTTTTCTAATACGCATGCTAAGTATTTTGGTAGAATGCCCATTCTCCACGATTCCTAACCAAGAGCCAGGAGCAGTAGCAAATCTTTATGGAGCTCACCATGACCTACTACTTAGTATATCACTTGTTAAAGAATTGGCCTAATGGTCTAGCTACATGGTACTTATTGTGGTAGAGAACCAGTGATTTAAGTGTACAGATGAAAGAAATCAAAAGCTCTCCCGTACTAAAATCATATGTGGTAAACCCGAAGGATGCCAATTTCAAGGATTGAATTAATAAAAGTCGGTCTACCCCGCGGATCATTTTTATACCAGTAACTCCGAGTCATACAGTCATTCAGACAGACTTCTTTGAATATTCTATCCCTTCATTAACATTTCCCCAGGTCGCTTCCCACAAATCACCAAAATATGAAGTCCTCGATTTCCAAGGACTTTGATTCCCACACTTTGGAAATTCATCCTTTCCTCGTTCAACATATGTAGAGCTGAGATTAAAAACCGGAACCTGTTTGAATGCCGTTGGGTCGTTGAATCGTGGTGTTGCAGATGTAAAGAGGTTCTTTTTCATATGCTTGATAATCTTACAAATGTGTAATGCAGTTGTATAGCACCCAAGTGTCCACGATATATTCGGATAACCAAGTACGACAGCTAGATTTGGCATATCTTGAAGCATAGCTCCTTTCCACAGATATTTATCTCCAATCTTCACGTGTTCACCATCGACAGTAAAAGTTGCGCCGCCCCCCATTTGAACCTTAAGTCCTGTTGCAGTGACGATGATATCTGCTTCGATAGATAATTTACTGTTGGTTGTTTCAACTTCAATCCCGGTTTCTGTGACATCCAATACAGTCCCTGTGACGACATCTGCTTTTCCCGTATGCAGCGCTTTGTAGAATTCTCCATCAGCCGAAAGGCATAAACGTTGATCCCATGGATTATATGAAGGAACGAAATTAGGATCAAGAGACATGGTTGGAGGGAGTTGTTTCACGGTTGCCTTCATCAAGATTTCGCGCGCTTTGTTGGGAAAGTTCTCGCAGAATCGAATGAACAGCAAAGATAGGATAAGATGCTTGTAACGAACAATATGGTAAGTAAGCCACATAGGCCAGGATGGAAATTTCTGTCGAAGCCAGCCTCTGAGTGGATCGGAAGATGCTTGCGAAAAGATGTACGTGGGACTGCGTTGAAGCATGGTGACTCGAGAAGCTTTTTCTACTAAACTTGGTAGTAAACACACAGCTGTAGCCCCGCTGCCTATGATGACAATTTTCTTATTCGAATAATCTAGCCTCTCCGGCCAGAATTGTGGGTGTATGATGGTACCCTTGAAGTTCTCTAGCCCCGGAATGTGGCTCGACAAAGCTTCATCATAATCATAATAGCCAGTACTGAGAAACAGGAAACGGGTATACATCTGCTTTTGTTCGCCATTCACATCGAGTGTCAAATTCCAACTTTGTTGATCAGAAGACCAAGCAGCAGCAACCATTTTATGATGAAATTGAATTTTCCCATCAATTCCATGAAGATTTGCTGACTCTTGGATATAGTTTCGAATGGATTCGCCGCTCGCAATGGTCTTACTTCCTGGGTAAGGATTCCATTGGAAGCCGAAGACATGCAAATCAGAATCAGAACGGATGCCTGGATATCGAAAAAGATCCCAGGTTCCTCCGATAGCTCCGCGGCTTTCAATTATCGTGTAACTTGCATCGGG
>JWJB01010911.1:0-10236 GCA_000812895.1 Rutstroemia sydowiana | reverse complement strand
CAGCAGCTTTTTCTATGAAATCGTGCACATTTCGGGTATCATCACCCTTCGCATCTGCAACTGCCGATGTTAGATCAATCACATTTGAGGCATCCGCACCATCTGCAACTTTCGCTATGGAATCTGCCACATTTGGGGTATCATCACCATTCGCATCTGCAACTTCCGATGTTGGATCAGTCACATTTTAGGCAGCCTCACCATCTGCAACTTTCACTATGGAATCGGCCACATTTGAGGTATCTTCACCATCTGCAACTTTCACTATGGAATCGGCCACATTTGAGGTATCTTCACCATCTGCAACTTTCACTATAGAATCGGCCACATACGGGGTGTCTTCATCATCTGCAAGTTCCATTGGATCAGTCACGTATGCGATATCTTCAATCCTCGCGTCTGCAACTTCCGATATTGGATCAGCCCCATCCGGGGTATCTTCTCCTCTCGCGAGTTCTAATGCTGAGTCGGTTACCTCAGAAGTACCTTCCTTATTCGCGTCTGCAAGTTCGATCGCTTCTGTAACTTCTGATATTGGATCGATCACATCCGGAGTAGCTTCATTATACGCATCTGACACCTCCGATATTGGATCAGTCACATACGGCGTATCTTCTCCCCTTGCGGCTACAACTTCTAATGCTGAGTCAATTACATCGGAAGTATCTTCATTATTTGCATCTATAACTCCAGTCGCATCTGTAACTTCTGATATTGGATCAGTCACATTCGGAGTGTCGTCCCCCCTCGCATCTGCAACTTTTAATGCCGAGTCGATTAACTCAGAAATATCTTCCTCTGCAACTTCAAATACTGGATCAGTAACATTTGGAGCATCTTCACTCCTCGCATCAGCAAATTCTAATGCTGGCTCGGCTACCTCAGATACCTCAGAACTATATTCGGTCCTTGCATCTTCAACTTATAATGTTGGGCCTGTTACCTCAGACTTTCAAACATCATTTGCTATGAGCACGGCACAATCTGATCAGATGACATCCTTTAGTCAAACAGCTTCGCCTACTGCAGTACTACCAGAATCCTCTGCAATTGGGTTCTCTACTGCTCTACCAAGCTCTGTCAGCTCTGCTGTATCGGAATTATACACACCGGTATCATCGACTGTTCCAACAGGCACTTCTAGTATTGAATTAGTATCGTCTGTAATGGAGGTATCTATGGCTCTATCAAGCTCTATCACCTCTGCTGTATCGGAATTGTACACACCGGTATCATCGACTGTTCCAACAGGCACTTCTAGTATCGAACTAGTATCGTCTGTAATGGAGGTATCTACCGCTCTACCAAGCTCTGTCAGCTCTGGTCTATCTCAAACGTATACACCGGAGTCATCCATTGTTCCAGCAGGCTCTTCCAGTGTTGAATTAGTAGCGTCGTTTGCAACATCGATACATGCTCAGTCTATCTCTCAAACGGATTCGTCTACCCTACTGTCCATACCAACCTCGGCTTCAGAATCAGTACTCGCACAATCTAGCTCCCAAGGAGTTTCGTCAACTTTGACATTCGTACCAACGTCGGCTTCTGAATTAGTACCTGCACAATCTCAAGGAGGTTCGTCTACTTTGATATCGGCACCAACGACTGCTTTGGAATCAGTACCTGCACAATCTAGCTCTCAAGGGGTTTCATCTACTTTGGTATTAATGCAAACCTCAGCTTCCGAATCAGTACCTGCACAATCTAGCTCTCAAGAAGGCTCATTCACTTTGACATTAGTACCAACGACTGCCTCTGAATCGGTACCTGCACAATCTCAAGTACTTTCCTCTACTTTGACAACAACTACTCCAGAATCAGTACCTGCACAATCTAGCTCTCAAGAAAGTTTGTCGACTTTGGTATTGGTACCAACCTCTGGTTCAGCGTCAGTATTCGCATCAACTTCTGTTTCAGAGCTAGTTGCACCTACTCAATCTAGCTCTCAAGCAAGTGGACTAACATCATTTGTGACGGATCAATCTACTTCTCAAATAGTTTCGTCAACAATGATGTTGGTACCAACTTCTGCTTCAGAGATATCTACTCAAGCTAGCTATCAAGCAAGTTCGCTGAGCATGGAACAATCTGGCTCTCAAATGGTTTCGTCAACTTTGGTGTTAGTACCAACCTCTGCTCCTGAGCTTTCTACTCAACCTATCTCTCAGGCAAGTTGGTCAAGCGCAGAACAATCATCTATCTTCGTACCAGTACCAACCTATGCTCCAGAGCTTACTCAATCTATCTCTCAAGCAAGTTGGTTGAGCACAGAACGACCTAGCTCTCAAATGATTTCGTCTACCTCGATATCAGTACCAACTTCGGCTCCAGAATTTACTCAATCTATCTCTCAAGCAAGTTCGCTGAGCATGGAACAATCTGGCTCTCAAATGGTTTCGTCTACCCCTATATCAGTATCAACTTCGGCTCCAGAGCTATCTACTCAGTCTAGCTCTCAAGGAAGTGGTTCAGCATCAATTAGTATGAGCACAGAACAATCTTACTCTCAAATTCCTTCATCTACATTAGTATCAACTTCTGCCTTGGAGTTCTCTGCTCAATCTAGCTCTCAATCAACTGCGCCTACATCATTTGTTACAAACGTGGAACAATCTAGCTCTCAAGGAGTTTCATCTACCTTAATATTAATACCAACCTCTGCTTCCGAGCTATCTGCTCAATCTAGCTCTCAAGCAATTTCGTTTACATCATTTGTTACAAACGTAGAATCTAGCTCTCAAGGAGTTTCGTCTACCTTGATGTTAATACCAACCTCTGCTTCCGAGCTATCTGCTCAATCTAGCTCTCAAGCAAGCGGGCCCACATCATTTGGTATGAGCTCAGAAACTTATAGTCAGACAACACCATCTGCTCCTCTCAGCTTTGCTACATCAACTTTGAGCCCACCTGAATCTAGTGTGATGAGTGGTTCGTTTGCCACATCGATCCCTAGCTCCCAAGCAAGCGGTTCAACATCACTTGTTATGAGCGCAGAACAATCTGGACAGGCAACACCTTCTTTCCCTGTTAGCTTTGCTGCATCAAGTTTGAACCCATCGGAATCTAGTGCTATTGCTGGCTCGTCTGCAACATCCGCACCTTACTCTCAAGCAAGCGGGCCAACATCATTTGCTATGAGCGCAGAACAATCTAGTCAGGCAACATCTTCTCTCCCTGGTAGCTTTGTTACATCGGGTATGAGTCCGTCTGAATCTAGTGCCATTGCTGCCTCTGCAACATACGCATCTTCTGCTCCTGTTAGCTTTGTTACATCGGGTATGAGTCCGTCTGAATCTAGTGCAATTGCTGCCTCTGCAACATACGCATTTTCTGCTCCTGTTAGCTTTGTTACATCGACTATGAGCCCATCTGAATCTAGCATGATTGGTGGCCTGTCTGCCACATACATACCTACTTCTCAAGCAACCGGGCCAGTATCATTCTTCACAAGCGCACAACAATCGGCTCAGTCATCCTCGGTCGCTACCACTTTTGCTACATCAACTATGAGCCAATCTAGCTCGGCCGTGGTCCCTGTTAACCCATCGCCAACTGACAATAACCCACAATGTCTACCAGGCCAACCATGCGCTGACCACCCTCCTCACCCGCCGCATGACGACAGTTCTTCAACAACAGACCAGTCGCAACCGCAAGCAACAGGTAGCGACAGCCCGGTTAACACAACTCAAGGACAAACCCAGCCTCAATCGCAAGCAACAAGCAGCAACAATGCAAATAGCCCGGTTAGCACGGCTCCAGGACAAACCCAGTCTCAATCACAATCGACAAGCAGCAGGAGCAGCAGCAGCAACGCAAACAGCCCGGTTAACACAGCTCCAGGACAAACTCAGCCTCAACCATCAAGTGGTAGCAATGCCAATACCCCGGCTAATGCGGCTCCAGGACAAACTCAACCTCAACAACCATCAAGTGGTAATGCTGCTCCAGGACAAACTCAGCCTCAACAACCATCAAGTGGTAACGCGGCTCCAGGAACCCAGCCTCAGCAACCCTCAAGTGGCAACGCGACTCCGGGACAACCATCAAGTGGTAACGCGGCTCCAGGAACCCAGCCTCAGCAACCCTCAAGTGGCAACGCGACTCCAGGACAACCATCAAGTGGTAACGCGGCTCCAGGAACCCAGCCTCAGCAACCCTCAAGTGGCAACGCGGCTCCAGGACAACCATCAAGTGGTAACGCAGCTCCAGGAACCCAGCCTCAGCAACCCTCAAGTGGCAACGCGGCTCCAGGACAACCATCAAGTGGTAACGCAGCTCCAGGACAGAGCCAGCCTCAACAACCCTCAGCTGGTAACAATGCAAATACCCCGAACAACACGCCACCAAGTATTGGCTCTGGATATAATGCGAACAATGGGCAAAGCTATGGTACCTCAACTCCAGGAGTCAGCGGCAGCGTGTCCCCTGCAATGGTTAACCGAGCCCTTCCACCACCTGTCCAACAGTCATTCAGTGATGGCAATATCAATTATTACTATCCGGGCCAAGGACCTTACTACTATGCCAAGATCGCCCCCACCGCTGATACTCCAGCTAAGATTTTCGAAGTATCCAAATATTCCAACTCCTACAGGGATAGCGATGATGGAAAACTTCACTATCTTACTTTCGACAGTAACGGTGTTTCTGCATCTGATTACAACAGCCAAGCATCTCTTCCACCTGCATTCGTCTATGTTGCACAGGGCGATACATTGCAGGCATTGGCTGATAAATATGGCATCTCGCTTGCTGACCTCGAAGCCGCGAACCCTGATATCACGAACCCAGATTTGATCTACCCGGGTCAAAAGGTCTACATTCCCGCAAGATCGAACTCACCCGGAACCGTGTACACTGCCAAGGGAGACACATTATCTGCATTGGCACAGAAATACGGCATTACGCTTGCTGCACTCCTTGCCGCGAACCCCGACATCACGAACCCAGATTTGATTCATCCAAACCAAAAGATCAACATTCCGGCGCAGGGATACACATGCAAGAATGGTGATACAATGTTCGCTATTGCAGAGAGCTATGGTATCTCACTCCAGACTCTCATGGCTCTTAACCCTGGTATCACCAATCCCGATGCGATTACACCAGGCATGAAGATCAACACGCCTACTACATCTCTCACCGCAACCTTCACCGCTATGTTGCAGACGGGTGATACCATGTATAGTATTTCACTCAAATATAGAGTTTCGCTCGCCGATTGCATGGCTGCGAACCCAGATATCAAGAACCCAGATATGGTTCATCCAGGACAGGTTATCAATATGCCTGTCTATGTTCCTAGCCAGGGTAACGTGGATTATAGTCTCCAAAGAGATAAGGCATCTTTGAGCCCTAGAAAGATGGCTATTGGTATGTTTTCAATCCGTGTCCCATTCTCCTCCCCTGTTTTGGATCAACGCTAATGCCATCTAGCTGTCAGAGATTTAATGAGCGGACTCTGGTAGATCCAGAATATGAATCATGAATTTCAAGCTTTCAGCTGAAAGATCAAAAAAATTTCCTTTGTATTTGATTTTTTGTTTATCCGTTTAAAGATTTGATTTTCAAGATTGGGAAAAGTTAAATCACCTGGTGTGGTGTTTGTGAATAGGATCTAGATCTATCGATATGACGGTTTAGATAAAATTGTGTTTTAATATTTGATAACTACTTAATAGTTTTCATCTAAAGTTTTTAGAATAGCTTATATAGAAAATGATACTTGTTATCACAATTGTTGCGATCATGAGACAAATATGAGTTGTGAATGTGTAAATTGAGTTTGTGAATTTATTCACTTGCATATTGTATACGTGATGTCTGGTGATATACCCCGTCTATATCATTTTGAGGCTTGCTGTATAAGTATAAGGATAAAAGATGAGATCAAACAGGGTTTATTTTTCCAAGTATGCAGTGGTCGAACTCAGCTTACACTGGGAACTTTGGCTTGTCCCATCACAATATAGATTAAGGTCAAGAGTTTCCTCTCTAAATTTCATAAATTACAATGTATCCGATGTAGATATGCCATGCCATGCCATGCCAAGCTATGTAATGCTATGTAAAGCCAGGCCTCCACGACTGATATATAAGCCGATCATCAACTAATGCCACGGTATCAAATCATCCATCCATTCATTACTCATCATCACCACCACCAGCATATACAGTAAGGTTCCCCCCATCCCCATCCCCGTCACAAACATCAGCAACCAAAATACTTCTTCTCTACCCACCTCTCCTCATTCTCCTGCACAATACTCGAAACCACAACCTTCACCTCCGGAAACACCTTAGTCAATCTATTCAACCCCATCTTCCCAGCCGTATACGTTACAAATACGATTCTCTCCGGAGAAACCCCATGATCCACTAAAATCTGCACACTCATCAATGCTGCTCCCCCGGACGACATCTGGGGATCTAACAGCAGCACGCTATCATGCGTGGCGATGTCTTCAGGTAGTTTGAGGAAATGCAATTCGGGTTCCCCGGTGCGCATGTTGGATTGAATTAACAGGCGTCCGGTCCGGCAATCTGGGATGACGCGTTTTAACCCAGTCTCCATTGCGGCGCCGGCGCGAAGGATTACAACGGCGCTCACTTCTCCAGTGGCAATGAGCCCAGAATATGAGTTTTCGAGCGGGGTGACGACTTTGCAGGCTTTGAAGTAGATGTTGTTCATTGCGCTAGGGCTTTTGTTAGCTTTCATGTACTTTCATCACTTTGTGGTAATTGGAAAATTGAAAGGGGATTGTGTACTGTTCAACAAGTAATGTAGTTAGTCGATCAAAATAGAATATAAATTCTTCGACTGACGTTCCAACGTCTTGGATGATGGTGTTCATGCCTTTGAATTGAGGGGTTTGCTCTAGTAGGTGGACGCTCTTGGAGAGCGGCTCGTCTTCGGCCCCGAGTCCTAGTTTCTTGAGAGCGGCGCGGTGGGTTATGGATTTCTCTTTCAATATTCGTTGAATGTATTGTATGACCATTGCTACGTTGATCTTTAGTACGGAAAACATCTGAAATTGGCTGTTTTGTACTTACCAATTGCTACTCTGTTTTCAACGCCTCGTGGTACGATGATGTCTATTGAATGTAAGTCGTTAGGTTTGGAAAGTTCACACACTCTTGCGTAATCTTACCAGATACTTTTCTCTGAGGCTCCACATAGCGTTCGAAATTTGGCTTTACAAATGCGAACCATTGCTTGATCACACCCTCGATATCTCTTCCTCGTTCTTCAACGTCTCTGAGAACTAGATAATCGAGCATTAGTTAAGGCCCATCGGGAGTGAAATTGGGTCATCTTACTTCTTCGAGATAAGCAAGTATCTGCGTCGGCTTCACAGAATATCTTCATATCTAAAAGGTCGAGGACTCGTGGATCGTACAATGCAAATATGCCCTCCAATACAAGCACGTGAGGAGAATAGATAGAAGTAGTCTCCTTTTCTCGCGCATGCTTCTCGAACGAATAGATGGGGATTTCTGCTCTCTTTCTAATCATCGAATCAATATTAGAATCTGAAAGTATTTGCAACTATGCTCATTAACATACCCTGCTTTAAGATCCCTCAATCGATCTACCAAAACATCGAAATCTACCGCATCTGGTGAATCAAAATCATATTCGTTACGGAATGCACGTCGTGATCCTTCTTCGTCCAGAGTTTTATAAAACGAATCCTTTTAACCGTTAATAGCTACACCTTGTAGACGATGGTTCAGGGGTAGGGACAAGAGATTACCATGCTCAAAATGCAAACCCATGGCAAATTCATCTGTGAGATGATGGCATGTGACAATGTAGATTTACCAGAGCCGGAACTGCCAGCTATGCCTATGATACTGACACCCTCCCATGGTGGAGAATAATGCGCCCTTTCTTTCACGAGATCTCCCATTTTGCTGCGATTTGATATAAAAAGAAGATTGTCGTTCCTGTCGAAATTGCTTTTGAATGATGGATATATTTAAGATGGAGGAGGTGAAGAGAGAAGGTTTGATAACACGAAAGCAAACACTTATAGGGAAATATCAAATTAAGAAATCATGTATGGTAGACAGTATATGATATACGGTATAGCACCATTGACATATCAAAACCCTGACCTCCAAATATACTTATCTTCCTCCATATTTACGGTGGATTGTATGGTAAGTTGTCGTGGCAGACGATTATTGACCCAATGAAGACTAGCTCAGTTGTCATATGAAATAAATTTAATTAAATGAAAATTCTATAAATTACCTAATAAGATTGGTGAGTCTTTTTTCTCAAGCTAAACCTATTACTGGTAGCTTCGTACTTTTTACAGTCGTTAGGGTTAAAAATCTCAACTTTTGCTCATGGTCAAAGCTTCAAGCTAGTTAAGTTTTTTCTTCTTCAAAACTTCCTCTTTTTTTTCTTTTCACCATCACATCCATCTTCATTTTTCATCTCATCAACAACTTTTTAATTCTCATCATCTTCTCAAAATCAAATACAATTTCATCTTAATATTCAAGTGCTGGTCGCTATACTTTCAATTCGAATGTGAATCACCTTTTTATTAAGGATGATTAGGATTTGAAGTTGTGTAAGAATGGTAAGTTATTGAAAATCCTCAAACCCCGCCATTCAATCCCATTTCATCTGTTTACATAGCTAACCTATTCATCAAAGACTTCTTCAACGGCTTCCACTGCAACTCCTCCCCGTCATCCTTTCGAAAAACGTGTCGAAGATGTGAAACCACAGAAAAGGTAAATTTTCTTTCCATTTTTTTGATGTTCTTATCCATCAAAAGCGCTTCTTAGCGTTGCGCCTTGGCAGATCTTACATGATGACTATCATCAACTGGGAATCTCTCCTAAAAAATTAAGCATGCGGAGAACAAATTTAGTTGTTACCTGATCTACTGCCTTATCGCATCATGGCTGCTTTGCAGCTTGACATGAACAGTATCATTTTAGAACCCAGCTAATCTCTGTTTCATTGGTAGTGACATCAATGCTTTGATATTAGATTACCTCACTACAGAAGGATATCCCTCTGCGGCTGCGAAATTCTCAATGGAAGCAAATCTCAAACCACAACAAGAGGAAAATTCTGTGAGAGCTCGACAGGCTATTCAGCATTCTATCCATTTAGGTAGCATACAGGATGCCATTGAAGCTCTCAATGAACTTGAACCCCGAGTAAGCAAATTTTTTTTTTTTTTTTTTTCATTCTTAAAATTTATCTGTTGCGACGATTATACTTAGTTTCATGCACCACTCATATATGCCTTCGGGTTGTTGATGAGAAATATCACTTACTTCAGTCCTCAGTATGAGCAACATACATATTCACACATTTTTGTTTAGAAAGGCTACTTTGGGACAGTAGACTAACATTATTTGCTGTGCCATAGGTTTTAGAGAATGATCCATCCCTCCACTTCGCTCTTTTGCGATTACAGCTTGTTGAACTCATCCGAGCATGCAATTCATCGCCGGGTGGGGATATTACTCCAGCTCTGAGCTTCGCGACGAGTCAACTAGCTCCTCGAGCGCCAACGAATCCCGAATTCTTAGAAGACCTTGAAAGGACGATGGCTCTTCTCGTGTTTCCTCCTGATAATTTGGAGCCACAGTTGGCAGCTTTACTACATCCTGATCTTCGAAGATCCGTTGCTGATAGGGTTAATAAAGCTATATTGACATTGCAAAGCAAGCGCCGGGAGGCAGCTATTCGGAATCTTGTTCGTCTTCGTGCTTGGGCTGAAAATACTGCCCGAGAGAACAAGAAGGATATTCCGAATCATTTGGAGCTGGGCCTTGACGATGTGAATGGAAACAGGGTGAACGTTCTCGACGAAATGCATAGAAGCATGGAGGAGAACATCTTGAACGGGAGTGGAGCGATGATGGCGTAATTATGATATATGATGGGAGGATTGGTTTGGAGCGATTTGGGGTTATGGGATTACTGGTCTACACGGAGTTTTAGAACTTCTTCCCCGATTACTAAAGGCGTGGTGAATGATCTTTCTGGGCATGGGACGGAACAAACGGCGCAATCGGGGACTGGTTAGGTGTTAAAGAAGCCACAACATTACAAGCTTAGAATCAACTTAATTCAATGATGAGTCTCTTTCGAACTTAAAAGCTTCAATCAAGTTCTAGAATTGTGATATATATGTACTAAATGTACTACTATATGCACTTCTAAAATATTCCTGGTAGCTTTGTTACATCGGG
>JWJB01010908.1:0-19146 GCA_000812895.1 Rutstroemia sydowiana | reverse complement strand
AGTAGAAAGGTTGTGGAACAATATGGTGCAGAAGAAGATGTATCTGACAGGAGGTATTGGTGCCATAAAACAGTGGGAAGGATTTGGAATTGATTACTTCCTCCCTTCCGGAACGGACGAGGGTGGCTGCTACTCCGAGACTTGCGCGGCTATTGGCGTGATGATGTTGGCAGAGAGGCTCTTACAGGTAAGGTTTTGATACTGCAATATCCCCTCATTGTGCTAATTAGAATAGCTGGATCTGAATGGCCAATATGCAGATATCATGGAACTGTGTTTTTACAATGCAGTTTCGACTGGCATGTCTCTCAATGGGAGACAATTTACCTACATAAATCAGCTCGCATCAAGCGATACAGATCTTTCTCAAAGAGCAAAATGGTTTACATGTGCTTGTTGCCCACCCAATGTGACCAGACTTCTAGGGTACATTGGGGGATATCTCTGTGAGTGATGTTAGAATCCTCATCTATCGGTTGAAACTAATGGAATGCCAGGGACTTCGGTAAAGGATGAAGAAGAGAAAACTGTACAGGTAAATGTGCACATGTACGCTTCTGCAAAATTAAAGATAGAGATTGGGGATAGTGCTGTGGAACTTGAACAAACAACAGATTGGCCACTGGATGGAAAGATCCAATTTACCCTCAATAACCCACAAGACTTATCAACAACAATAAGACTGAGAATACCAGGATGGGCAAAGAACTGGACTGTGAGAACCCCACATCAAGACTAGAGCCCCAACTAATGAATGATACATTTCAGTTATCCCCCAGCCTCGAGGACGATGGCCTAAAACCAATCAATGGTTACTTGGCAATCTCCAGTGATTACTTGAAGAAGAATCCGACCTTTCAACTGGGTATTGAGTTGAAGCCGCGATACATTTCGCCTCATCCATATACAAATCAAAACATTGTAGGTCTAGCGCGTGGACCGATTGTCTACTGTGTTGAAGATTATGATAATCCCTGGGCGAATGATCATTTCAAGGTATGTATTCCATCCGAATTGCATAGTTCCATGCTCATAATGACTCGCAGAGTGTTTTACTCAACCCCACAAGTACTGTGACAGAAACAAAAGCAGATATTGAGGATGAGCCATACATTAAGTTAATAGCACATGGGGCTGTATCTTTTCTTGATGTTCCAGAAGCAACCCCGGGAATGGCCATTGCCGAAGCCAAGGGAGTGAAGAAAGCGGATATTAAAGAGCTCAATTTCATTCCATATTGCCTTCGTGATAATCGAGGTGGGAATGGACACATGAGAGTTGGGTTGCGTAGAGGACCTGAATCTACGTAGAAATCCAAATCAGATGGGCGAGTTAAAATAGTAGGAAATAAAAAAACTTGCTTCCAAGATGATAATGTTTCGTCTCTCCGTTTGTCATATTGTAGCAAGTATATCATTCTCTATGTTTTCATTTTTTCCACAATTCAGATGCATTGGCGGGGTAACTACTGACATGCATGAAGCCAAGAAGCCAACTAGTTGCCCAGTAGCATTTGTGGCGCCGAGCGTCCCAAGATGCGATATGCAACAAACACTCAGCTTTATCCAGTCGTCATGTGAATGGGATGCTATTGGATAATAATAATAGTCGAGCCTCTTGGCCCTCATATAAGTTATAACGCTTGCAGCCTCGTATCTTTTGTACTCGAGAACTTCAAGTAAGAAATAAATTTTCATCCAGGTTCTTCATTCACTATGAATTGCTCGCTCAATGATAATGACTTCAATTCAATGACAACAATATCAAGCGACGAGGCGCACATGCTTTCAAAGTAACTATACTCTAGAAGCCGAGGAGTTATCTGAAAATACATTTTATCCCTCCTACCTACTCTCGGACTCTTTGCTCAATGTGGAAAAATCCAACCCAATTTGTATTTTTGTTGAGAACTTGGGAGCAAAAACGACAAGAATTTTTTTTTCTTCTTCTTCTGCCCCGCTTTTTCTCCATCTTGATATCTTATCTTGAGAAAGCTTTCAACTTCATATGCCGAGGGAGGCAAAATAAGTATTCTTTCCTTTGATTATCATGTGCTATTATATTATTTGATCTGATATATCTATCGTGTAGTAAGGTCTTTCAAGGTATTCGAGTGTATAACTTTTAGAGGTACCAGTATTCTGTGTGTGTCCTTCTTGTGATGCTAATGCGAATGATAAAAAATATACCCGAATAAAAGGTTTATGATCAGTATCATCAGTATCGTCAATATCGTTGGTATCACCAGTATCACATCAAATTCGAAACTCTGACACTTTTGACTCGAGTATATATGGGTGATGAATGATATTGATAATAACTTTTTCTTTAGGTCTTTTTTTGGTGAAGATTCCTGTGCCTCTCTCTCTTCCCGACACACCGGATCTGGTTAATAAAAGTATAACCTTATTACTTAATTTACTAGGTAAAGCTTTTTTGTTTAATTTTTGTTGGGAACTAATTCTTTAAACAAGGAAAAATTGTTATGAATCTATTACCGGTATCCTTTTCGTCTTGTATTCCAATCATTTCAATCATTCCATACTTTACTTGGTACAAATTATTCTCCATCTTCAAGGTTAATCATTAGGAATTTGCCTTTATTCACCCACTTCTAACCTTCCCCTCCTTCCCCCTCCAGTTTCAAGATGTTCTCACCAAAATTTCAAATCCAAATTTATTTTTGGTTTTTTTTTATTTCCATTGTATGGGCAAATAAAATGAAAATAAAATAACCTCGGTTTAGAGAATATCCATTGGAAATTCCATCAAGAGTCTTTCTCTTTTCTTTTTCTTCAAATTTTTATCATTTTTTTTTTCCTTATCTAGCAAGGTATCAAAATCGATCAAAATAAAAATCCAACCTAAACCTTACTTACCCACACCACCTTGTTTTAGTATCCAACCTAGTATAGGTAGGTACATACCAAGCAAGAGCAAGGCAAGGGAAAACTTTGAATTCTTCACCCCAAGATTCTTTCATATACATTTCTAATACCTATTCTTACCAAATCCTTTGTATGAGGGAAACCTTTTAAAATCCCCTTCATCTCGAGTACCCTTTACCAGAATTCAATTCAACTTCTCTTGTAGTGGTCCCTTACATAGCTATTCCTGCTGTGTTCTTGTTGGTTGGGTCGTTGAAAACCTGCACGATATCAAACAGGCAAATATTCAACCCTCCAAATTTTTATAACTTTTCTATACCATTCAAAATGGCTTCCGCAACTGTTCATTTCTCTCGACCTGAGCCATCTATATTTACCTTCCCACCTTCGAATAATCCACAAACCCTACCACCACCCATACCCGGCTCGACACTTACTGCCCCGCCATTTGCGATCGACCCCTCATGGTACAATGCCGCTCTCGATGCACGAGTTCCAATCACAATTGCTTCGGTATATGCAGTAACCGTTACCCTAGTCAACCAATACAATAAGAAAAGGGGAAACAAGCCATGGGCAATAAGTCAAACGAAGCTTTTCTTTGCCTTCGTTGTGGCGCATAATGTATTTCTGGCTGTATATTCGGGATGGACTTTCTTAGGCATGTTGGGAGCTTTACAAAGATCTTGGCAGCCTTTGTCTGGGCCAGAAGGACTCGCGGGCACAATTGATAGCTTGTGCAAGATACATGGACCATCTGGGTTACACAATTCTATGACATATAACACAAAGACGTCACAATGGACAGCAGAATTACCTACGGAGTTTTCTTTGACGAGTGCTGGAACCCCAGATCCTACAGATCTGGGAAGGTTATGGAACGAGGGACTTGCGTTTTATGGATGGTTCTTTTACCTGAGTAAATTTTATGAGGTTATTGATACGGCAATCATCCTTGCAAAAGGCAAGAGAAGCTCAACCCTGCAAACCTATCACCATTCGGGCGCAATGATGTGTATGTGGGCTGGAATTCGATATATGGCTCCACCCATTTGGTTGTTTGTGTTTCTCAATTCGGCAATTCATGCTCTAATGGTAAGCTGGGTTCCTCAGAGATTCTTGGAGCACTACTAACATTGATAGTACACATACTACACACTTACCGCATTCTCCGTATACGTTCCCCAAGCTCTCAAGCGCAGTCTCACAACCATGCAAATCATGCAATTCCTAATTGGTGCAACATACGCCACAATTCACTTGTTTGTCTCATACTCGGTAACTGTGCAGGTACCTTCTATCCCTGAGAAAATATCTTCTGCCGCCGCCGCAGCATCCACCGCCGCATCATCCGTTGCCGCAGCAGCTACGTCCTCCGGTGTTTCCAACCTTATCAAGAAATTCCTCTACCGTGCTGTTGGTGAAGAAGGACTCGCCGAAAATGTCGCGGGTTCTCATCTTGTAAACCAAGCACCCATTGGCGTAAAACCTAGCCATGTCCCACAATATACCACAGAAACACGCACAATTCCTTGTATGGACACGAGCGGACAAGCTTTCGCCATCTGGCTTAATGTCATTTATCTCACTCCATTGACATTCCTCTTCGTCCGGTTCTTCGTAAAATCTTACATTACGCGCACTATTGGACAGAAGAAACCCAAAGCTAAGATGATCGAGGCAGAAAAGGCAGGGAAAGATGCCGAAAAGGGAGTTGACAGAAAATTAAATGGGAATGGAGTTGTATCGAATGGAAAGATGAACGGGAAGGCTAATGGTCATGCAAACGGCTATACTAATGGCCATGCTAAGTAGAAGAGAAGACCATGGATGCAAAAGACAAGCGGAGTTAGACATAGTCCTGTACTCGGATCCACCAAGAGAAGTTTAAATAAATGGTTTAGGGTCAGCTGAGACTTCAGCTTATGGATTTTTGGTCAGGCGAATAGAATGAGAACGATGTATGAATGAAAAGGGTATGATGAAATGGATTGAATTGGAAGACCGAATAGATTGATTTGGAAGACCGAATGGACGAGCGATTATTAGTGAGCGCGTATACTATGTATGATAGAATGACAGAATGATACCATTGATACATTATCACCTGGACTGGAATTGGACCAGTCTTGTGTTTTTGGAAAGAAGTAAGTGGTGTTTTCATTTGTGTTGATACAATAGAAGGGAGATTATCTGCAGTTCCACCGGGCTCAGCATCACATCACCCATCTTGATTCTTGAGTAAGAATGAGTATCATTTACCATAACCCTATCTATCTATACCTGTGCGTGGTGCATTGGAATATCACAAGCAGCATGCATGCGAATCTCACCATCCCATCTTGCTTGAGTCTTGACAATATCGGGAGTCGGGAGTCGGGATCGGGGGTCTGGACCGGAGCAGGAGCAGGAGCAGTCGTTGAAACTTGAAACACAATACGTCAAACCTGACGGTGTCGTTAGGTTTTAACGTCTTAAGTACCTAGGTAGAGGTAGGGTAGGTATCAGCGAAGAATTTACGTTACTAATATTAGCTTCACTTTCAAATCTGATGGAGAAACGAGAACGAGATTACCTAGTCTAGTCTCCCGTTAATGTAACGTTTGGAATAGAGTTTGAATGGAAATAGAGTTATAAGTACCTTAGTGTTAGTTAGTGTTGGCGTTTATTAATTAGATTAGCATCGACGGATGAAATGGATGAAATGGATGAAATGGATGAAATAAAGAATAAACTTAGTTTTGTAAACCTACAAAGTACCACCAAGATCCTTGGAGAGTGAACGTGAACAAACATCAAACGGCCACTTGGAAGTAGATGCACAGATATATACACACACACAGACTAGACAGACATAAGCCAAACAAACGTATGCCGAGCCGTTGAAAAGAAAAGAAAACATTTTGAAATTAATTCCCACTTTCTTTCTTTTCATTTCATCATTTGGATCCAATCAAACACAATCAGATAGATGCAATTTTCAATATAGAAAAATTCATCTATTTCTATAGTCTCCATATTCATCTATGATATCTATCCTTCCCAAGATCTAAGCTTTCTCTTGAGAAAGAAAGTGAGACTTCTATATTCGAGTATTCCAATGATAATTTCATCCATCTACCGTATCGTATCGTAGGTATGTAAATCGAATAATCATATCAGTGTATGAACTGCGCATTTCGCCCGGACAAATATGTAGGGTATCGTATCTTATATACATTGTTGTCTACACCCATCTGCACTTTTTGTTCGTTAGATACCATCTATCCTATCGTACCGTAGCTTTCTTTATTGACCCTTCTTTGCAATATCCGCATCTTTCTTTGGCGCGTTGATTTCGTCGAGCGCTGTAAATGCTTTGGCAATTGTTCGTACGGAGTCGACGAGTAACACTATTTCGTTCATTTGATTAGCATATTTTCCATCTTATCTTATCCCATTGTATCGTATCGCATTGATTTTCTCATTCCTTCCATTTTCTTCTCATTCCTCGTCCACGTATCAACAATTTGGAAAAGAGGAGTAACATACTGCCAGGGAAAACCATCCACAAGAAGTTCATGAAGAAATAATAAAACCAGAAATACAAGAATTCGGGTCGGGAATAGATAACTTCCTTGTAGTAGAAATCAAAAGTGTGTGTGGCGTAATAGAGGACAAGTCCGTAAATCTGTCCTACGGTAACGATGATTTGGAGAGGGTGACGAAGGGGATGACGTGTAGCGATGAAGGCGGCGACGATGAAGCACATGGGGCCCCATAGAAACTATGAATCGTGTAAGTACAGTATTCATTGTCAATTTTTGCATATCTTCATTATTGTCTCTTTTTCCTTTTTTCTTTTTGGCTCTTTTTCTCCCTGTTGTCTTTTTTTGGTGAGGAAATGGCAGGGATAACATACAGCGGTGACGGTCTCCATGCACAACACGAATGGATCAGATGTCAAGTACCGACTATCACTGAGAGCGTATTCCTTCCATAACTGACCCAATATTTCCTGCGACTCGACGATTTTGGTGTGGTTTAGAGAAAAATGTCCTGCGTGTCTGCTTAGCCCTTGCTTCTTTGCTGCCGTTCGAATTGTCCGTTTAAAATAATATATGCATACCTTCAAAGACTAAATGGATACAACCCGCTGCAAGAAGAAAAAAACAATTAGAAAACCTGGCAAAAAAGTTTTTTTTCGAAAGTAATATCAATCAAGGGAGGAAATGGAAGAGAACCTACATAGAACTAACCACCAAATGGCAGCCTTTTCTGCGGTTGGCAGAGATGGGTATTTGGCGGAAATGAAAGCTCGGGTACTGATGAAAATGACAGCAAGTGCGCCGAAGAATAGACCGAGAAGTGTTTCTACTGTCCATTCGTTTGCGAGGTAGCTGGCGATTTCGATTTCTAGGGGATAGTAAGGATGGCTAACGATTGCTGGCATCGACTGCATGGATGCATTTTCCATGATTGAAGCCGCCATAGTGTTGAGTTGAGCTGCTCTGCAAGTGAAAAGAAAAGCTCGTCCTTCTCTTGTATATGTATTGTGTATTTGTAGGTGGTAGTAAGATCTGCTTTTGCGCACTTGTGCCAAAAATAGCAGATGGAGATGATGTAGAGGAAGGGAGAGGGAGAGCAAGAGCAAGAGCAAGAACAAGAGAGGAAGAGGTGGGAGAGGTAGTGGGGAGGAAGTTTCTTTTAAACAAGTGAATGAATAGATTTTTTTGAAGAATAATGACGGTTGTGTTGGGGTTGAATTTCCAGTTGCACAGACGGATTTACTTTACCTACCGTTATGTCTCTGGGTAAGATACGAATCAGTACAAGTACCCGCCTGTATGAAGACTTATAAGTTTCATAAACGTATTGATTGTGGTTCTCCATGAACGATATCTAAAGGGTCCAACAGGGGCCTTGGGATTTTTATTTTTTTTTATGAACAAGGGTTTGCATGCAAGATGATATGGTAGCTTGGCTTAGCTTAGTTTAGTTTAGTTTAGCTACACTCAAACTTGGTTAAACCAGATTGGAAGATCTAGCCTTTAAATTTTATCTACCTCCACCTCCACTATCATTGACTTGGCTGACTTAGCTGACTTTTACTTTAGATAATTCTCTTATCTTACTGGATGTATCGTAATAATATACTGTACTGTGTATTTTGCTTGCTTTTATCAATAATAAAAAAGCCATTTTAACGCCATATGACCGTATTCGTATACAAAAAAGTATTTGGATTCACCGTAATGTCGATACAACCACGTTTGACTCTATGTAGTGGCTACTGTACCCAGGCGCCAGGCATGTTCATGAAAGATTTGATCTATTGATCTACTTGATTGGTTGATTTGAGAAGGATGGAACATTGGCTTGATTATTTGAGTGGCTGTGTTTTCCCTTTTTAATATTGCTTGCTTGCTTGCTTGTCTTGCTTACTTTCTTCAAGTTTTTCTTACTTGGAAGTTGGTTCTGTTAATGTTGTGTTTTTGTTGCATTTCTGTTCTCTTCTCTTTCTTTGTCAAGTTCACCGTTATTTCAATGAGGTGTGGTAATATAAAAAAACTGGGAATAAGTGAAGATCCTCAAGGTGGAGTACCTACTAGGTAATAAGTATCATAAGTCAATGTTGGAAGTTGGAAATTATACCAGTAATGATAATATTGTACTCCGTAATAAAGAAGTATAAAATAAACGACGCTTTCATCAGTGATCAGTTGTTTCTCTCAACAAAGTTACGTAACCCTTATCAACTACGAAATGTGTACAAGCATTTACAAGCATTTAGTGAGGTATCCCTTGAACATCCCATAATAAATCCTTGTAAACCACCCATAACCCATCTCATCCTATCCACTGAAATTACTATATGAAAGCTATGGTAGCTACCCCTCAAAAAAATCTCCAATCAAGTTTAGTCGAATGAAATCTCAAGGTACAGTACAGTACTACAGTTGGACTTGTTGGATTCATGTTCAAGGATGATTTGAATCATTTTAAGCTTCTTTTGATTCGTAGTCCGGATTCGTAACCCTCTTTAGATATCATACTAGGCCATAGCTTCCGCCTCTACTGGGGGTATGGTATACCTACAGTAGTTTTAATCATTTGGACTTGCCATATCTTCATGTTTTTAGACATCTATTGGAAAAGGAGCCCGCCTTCATATCTTCACTAACCTGTCTTCTATTCTTCACTAGAAACGCAGAAAACATGGCATTGGAAAAAACAACAAGACTAAGGACTTTTACGACAGTCTGACTATCACAATATCTTCGGTCCCGTGGCTCTGAACATCTTTGCCGCACTCCAAGGCCCATCTCATGGCTCCCTGTCGTTTATCCCCAGAGAGTGGGCAAGCAAACGCCACAATTGTTTTCTCCTATCATTACTATTCCGTGTACAGTACGATATTATTCCCGCCCCTGATTTTTTGTAAGCTCTAGCACGGTTCTACTAGTTCTACTAGAGCTCTTCTAGTATCGATCCACACTTCTAATTATATTGCTGCCCCCGCGTTTTTATTTTATTGTTGAAGATTCTACCGCTGTTTTCGGTCCATCTACGGATCGTGGTACTGAATATCCCATTTTATTGGCCATGTCTGCTTTTCTCAACAATCCGCAAGATCTTTCTTACCCCTTAGTTCCGCAGCTTTGATCGGACTTTGCATGATGATCTAGTAGTCTGCCGTCTAGCTATTACTTAGAAGGTACTTGGGTATTTACCGCCAACTCTTTCCTATCAATATCACGACCTCACAGAGGATAGATTGCACGGTATGGTAGCATTGCCATGAGAAAAAAAAGTTCATGGAAAAAATTTGTATCTTCTCGGGGACAGTCCAAGTTTGGTTACAGTTAACCAAACATGTTTTCGCATTTGTTGCAGTATTACAATGTTGCAGTGTTGCAGCTAAGATGAAAGGAACTATTCCTGTGAAAACCGCTTATTCTTCTCCAAGCTCAACAACCCCCCCGTGATCTCGTTCCGCGCAAGCATAAATTTCTGGTGACTATCTGCTGATATTACTTGGGAGACATTCGATTAAACTTTCGGAGTTCATGGCCAGCTCATTTGTGGCAGTCGCGAATGGGAGATCGATATCTATAGAAGATCGTATGTACCAATGATGGCAAGTGCAACGCCGGAAAGGAATAATATGGCAGGTGCGATGGGATGTTATCTGGCGAGTCCGCCAGGTGCTCTTTTTTATAGCACACTGCCCTGTTTTCTCACCCATCTGCATCAACATCCTTTGCTTGATCTTTTGACTATAATATTATGGAAGGCAAAACTATTACCAAAATCCTCATCAACGCTTCAAACTTTCACATTAAACATCATTACACAACAAACATCTTCAAAATGGGTAGCTTTTACAACGACGTGCTCAGCCTGGGTTGTAATGATGATAGACCCACCAGTCAAACCCTGTTCCCCAGCGCCCTTCCCAGCGTTCAGCTCGTGTGCAATTCTCACCACATAGCCGATTGCCGAATCTGCCTCTGCGCCCCTTCTCAATACAAATCTCCCCATAAATGCTTACCAAGCATCGATTCCAATCTCTACGCACCATGCAAAGAGTTCATGCCACCGCAAGGGACAGATCAAGACCCGATGGCACTTTTCAAGTCTGTTCAAACATGCGGTTGGGGTCGATTCGTTCGCCGTACGGATCGTCGCCAAGTGTTAATTTTTTGCAGCGGCGCGTGTGAATACATCAAAGGAAACCCTGTATCTTGTGGTGGTGGATTTTCATATGGATTCGGTTATGGCCGGGGAGCTCCTCTTGTAGGACTAGAACATGAGCAAAAACTGTTTGGTCCAAGGTGGGGAATTGAGCCCACTGAGTTCCGTGCAGCGCTTTTTGCCGTTTCCGCAGCCCTAAACTTTGCCAAATCTATCTGGGGTCAAGAGAAGTTCTGGTCACTCGTTATTGCTACGGACTCGGCATATGTAAATCATGGTGCCATATGGGGGATCGGTCAGTGGCTTCAGAACGACTGGATAGATAATGGTGGACGAGCGGTGGAAAATAGGATCCTTTGGGAGGAGATCTTCAAAAAGGTGGAGGAATGGTCGAAAAATAATGTTGAAGTATTGTTTTGGCAAATCGCCCCCTCCCAGAATAAGGAAGCGAACGTGCTTGCTCGAGAAGCCGCCATGCAGGCTGCTACGGCAGCTATGCAAATGGCCCGTAGTGCATCGCATCTTCGCACCAATAGCGTGGACGAATATTGTGCTGCAATGAAGGAGTTTCAAGCTGGAAAGGAAGGATGAGTATACTTACACTACATATCCACTTTTATAGATAGGCAACAAAACATGCTTTTAGAGACAGGGTGCAGCTTTCGCATTCATGGTAGCGCCAATTTCACGAGGGCAAAGGAATGTTCTGGGTTTACATTCAAATATGGATGATCCGTCGGCGCATGGATATAATTATGCTGCCCATAGCGCGCGTTAAATTATTGCACCGTTAAAACTTTGGATGATCCGTCGGCGCATGGTTATGAGTATGCTGTACATGGCACGCGTTAATTATTTGGATGATCCTTCGGTGTAAGGTTGGAAAACAACTTGTATGCTATCCATCGCCCGAGTATTCAGCGGCTACTGTATCTCTAATATAATCCTTAGAGCAGAACCACCCTATTATAGATATGTATAAAGTACATGAGCAGAATCTGTTTGTTTTGCGCCAGGCTGTGCTGATTTCTAATAAATATTGATCAATTAAGATTGATCTTTCAAGTTGGTAGGATCATTTTCTTTGAGGCGGAGGTTGGTAGGACTATTTTGATTGAGGCGGAGGTTATAATCAAAATGGAGGTTGGAGTTGGGTGGATGCGATCAGTAGTATATAAAAGGTAGATGAATTCTTTCCATTGCTGATAAAATAGCATCATTCATCCACCCTCATCTACACACCTGCATACCGCCATTTACATCATCACCACTTTCAAATCATCACCCCCGATACTTATTACAAGATCTCCAAATACTGAGCCAGACTCGTATTCAAGCCTCTCACATCAAAGACCATGATGGTATCAACCACCCTTCTCATGCTTGGCGCGGGCGCCGCATTGTTCCCCGCTTCTGGTACGTTATTCCTTCAAACTTTGAATTGCATTATATCGCAAGTTTCACTAATGGATTGATTAGTGCGCGGCGATGGTGCTTCTCTTGGAGGCATTCTCGACTCGTCAACCAAAAAAATCATTCCGGGTTATGAATGGAATATAAACGCGACCACAGGTGTACTTGTATTAGATTCAGGTGCGGTGGTATCAGGTCACCCGACAGCTGTGGCGGGGTACTATGATTTGGTTGGATTTGCTTGGCTCGAAGGCAATTGTACCGTCGAGGTCAAATGTGTTACTGTGCCGGCAGCTGGTGAATATTGGGAAAATAGTTTCTATGGCGCAGGGGCAGGGGGTAGTGATGTTCTTCCAGGAAATGATCTTGCGCATGAAGTTTGTGCAGATGCAGGCGGCATTCAATCTGTCACCGCTTCATGCGGTTAATCAGGTGCAGATTGCTTTTACTTCACATTGTTTTTCGACGCATAGCATGCTTTTGGTTTATTGCTAGCCATATGCGTGGAGCCACACTCGTTCTTTGCGCTTCTTTGAAGGTCCCACAATGTTGCCTCTGGAAGGTCATTAGTTAGTTTTGTACTGGTTACAACAGTCACTCTTTTATGCCTGTCAAATCGTCTCAATTTGATCTCTAACTGAGTATTGCTCTTCTTTCTACTTACTCTTCTGCTCATCGTTCTTTTTCCAAGGGCTGGAAAGCTTTTACTCTTTGATCCCTCAAAGTTTCATGCCAATCAATTACTGCCTGTTGTATTTATTCACTCGAAATTAGTAGGAGACTGTCTAACTACTAATTCAACCTAGATTCGCCCCAGTTTGTGTGTGTTTACTACTTTTCTCGAGGCTTGAGCATTCCACATCTTGCACCTTATACACCTCTCACGACTTTCCGCATGCCCATTTATAGTTATGATTTACTGTAGATTGCGGTGTTAATCTGGCTTCTATCCTAGTTTGCCTCGCGTTTGGCTCGGATGTTTGCTCTCGGTAGTAAACCTGTGCCTACCTTCGCTTTTGTGAGGTGGATGTACTTGCTGGCATAAAAATCTTCCTTTTACAACGGTTTCCAGGTAAGACTCACCTTCATTTCATGTCTCTTTTCGCCCCGAGTATTAATTGAACGTACAGGCCCATCTGCCCCGTTTGGTAAGTGGTCCAATGACCAAGGAGGGGGACACATTCATATGTTTATGCTAAAGAACGAATACTTGAGCTGGAGAACTACTCCGTACTGGACATGATGGGAACCCATTCTACTGCATCAGTTGTGCCCATCGTTTGAGGGCCCTGGTATGCTAATAAGTATATTTCTATGATTGCAACATTACATTCGTCTAGGTATTGAAATAAATCACAATGTGCAAATCAATATTTGCGGGAACCAATATATTTCTTGATTTTGCTACATTGGCTCCAATAGCAACTCGATTTGTACACAATTGCATGCTTCTCCACAGTTACGTAGCATTAATATTTCATCGAACTATCCGCCTGATCTCTCTCTCTCTTCGACTTCTACCCTGCTCTAGCATCGAAAATAAAATGTATTCATGCCACCCTCCATTAAACCGCAAACCCTTTCTTTCTCTCTTGCTTCCACCTCCACTCATGTTCCAGCATGGAAAATGACATGTAGTCATGCCATCCTCCATTGAACCACAAGCACTCTCTCTTACTACCCTCAAATACAAATCCAAGCTTCTCATACAACCGCTTCGCGCCCTCATTGTACGAGAAGCACTCAATTCCAATCCTATGCAAGCCCGCAATGCGGAAGCCCCAATCAAGAGCGTACTCAATGGCCTCGCTTCCATATCCCTTCCCTTGATACTCGGCGACTATATCGATGCTAATGTAGCTATTGCGGTGATGCTCTTCGCCTGATTTTGGAGCAGTAAGATAGAAACTGCCAATTGTAGGTCCCCCAAAGGGATGACTTAAATCGCCTGGGGGGAGACAAATAATGACGCCTAGGAGTGTTTTATTGGCAACATAATCCTTATGTTTCCCGCTTTCCTTTCGAGTCATAGGTTTGAGAAGACCGGAATCTGAATTAGCGAAGGCGACCACATCGGATTGAATTCTGTGCATAAAATCTTCATCTTCCTTTGTGTCTTCGATGGCGCGATAGATTAAACGCTCAGAGCGGAACAACTTCTCCATACTGATGAGAGTTTAGATCAAACCACTAGAACTCTTCGGAAAAGAAGAGTAATCCAGCCTTACAAAAGCCGGGTATCAGGTATTCTTTTAATAGTTTCTAGCACAAGTCCCTCTGCGGAAGGTTGCAGCGAAAGTCACCATGTCAGCAAATCGGAGCCATTTTTGTCCCCACAATGGTATAAGTGGAGTTTCCGGGGCGCTAACCCTCAAAGATAGCACTAAGCTAACTGGAGTGCGGAGACTATATTACTACTGTAGAAGGTCGGTACGTGTCACTGCAGGAACACCCGCAAGCTTATGAATTGAAATCTGATATATTGCTGTAAAATCGTATTTTTTGGAAAGACCACCATCATAAATGAGCCTCAACTTTCAGTGAATAATTAATAAACGATTCATCTAAGGGATCTTTTGTTACACTGAGGTATAAAGTGAGTATAGTATTGGACGAGTGTCGGGACAAAAGGAGTATTTTGGATAATAAATCTTAGTTATTTATAACCGTTAATCGGTACCGCTCAACACATCCAGGCGGCGAAAGTTTTTGCTCAAAGCTCAAAGCTCAAAGGCTCACTCTACACCTAGGCCTATCCAATCGCATCAATCTAGAGTACACAATTTAACTAACGAGATCTGACGTTGAGAACAGAGGGATCTTTAAGTACAGTTGTCGAACTGCTTTGCAAAGCAACTTCAAGTGGAGTTAACCTTGTGATGGATACACATATTATAGTGCATATCCATTCTTTGATTATTCCTGCAATCACGAACAGCTCCTGTGGAAACTCTTCATCAGTTGATGGAAAACTACCCGTGATCAAATGAAGTCATAGAGTAGAAACAGGTATGTGGAATGAGCTCCGAGGGCGTGGCATCCATATCCGTGTCATTCTGCTGATATTTACTTCGTTACCTCGTTCTACTGTACCTTATTTCTTCCATCTGTTTCCACTCGAACAATGTTAGTTTTGTTCTGAGGTTGATAACCGATATTTGGCTGTAGATACTCTACATTGCCTTAAACAGAAATTACAACAAAAAGGATCTCAAGTCATAAACAATTAGATTGATTTAGTTAGCTTTGATGGTCCAAGTGTACCT
Organism: Rutstroemia sydowiana; assembly: GCA_000812895.1. NCBI lineage: Eukaryota > Fungi > Ascomycota > Leotiomycetes > Helotiales > Rutstroemiaceae > Rutstroemia > Rutstroemia sydowiana. Next base: position 3,902 of record JWJB01010908.1, on the reverse strand, counting down.
CACATTTAGAAAGTCTATTGATTATCTTGAGCAATAGCTCTGTCTCACTCAATGGCAATGTATGTTAAGATCAATCTTATTGGCTCGGCGTTTGATTTCCTTGCAACGACCATGAGATCTTATACCTACATCTCAAAGTCTCACATCATCACGGACCTAATCAAGCCAACTGACCGCCCTGCTTCCCGTATCCTTCGAGCTATCAGCCACAGCATGAGCTCACTCTCCCCCTTTTGCCACTTTACTTGCCATAATTTGCAAGATCCTCATCGGCGATAGCTGCGACTCTCTTTCCATACTTTGCTAAGTCTTCGTCGGCCACAGCTGCGACTCTCTTTCCATACTTTGCTAGGTCTTCGTCCGCAACAGAACGACCGTACTTGGCAAGGTCCTCGTCAGCAACCGAACGACCATACTTGGCAAGGTCCTCATCCGCAACCGAACGACCATACTTGGCAAGGTCCTCATCCGCAACTGAACGACCATACTTGGCAAGATCCTCATCAGCGACTGCCCGACCGTATTTAGCAAGGTCCTCATCAGCAACAGAACGACCGTATTTAGCAAGATCCTCGTCAGCAACTGAACGACCGTACTTGGCGAGATCCTCATCCGCAACAGCCGCTGCTCGAGCAGCAGGCATGATCAAGGGGCTCAAAGCCGTGCCTATCAAGTCTGTATTAGCTTTCTTGTTTAAAAGTTGTAAAGGTTCATCTCAAACTTACCATCATTTTTTATTGGAGCAGCAGCGACCAAAGCTGGCAATATCAAGATAATTCTGCTGAAGTGCATCTTGAGAGATAGTCTTTTTTGTTTGCAAAAAGTTTTTGAGGGAAGTTGAGGATTTGAGAGAGAAATTGAGATGATCGACTTGGATTTGATTGATTGTGAGATTGATATGATGAGAATGATAATGTGTGTGAGTGTCATGATTTAGATGGGCTGACGGCACATTTATATACTTTTCTTCGCTGAAAGTGCTGCGATTTGCGATGTCGTTGCGCAGTCTGAATGACCAGGAGTCTAGTTCAAATTGCATGACCTGTGTCCGCTGTATGACAATATCACTGTTTCATTGAGTCTCACTCCGCATGTCTTCAATGTTGCAGGCATCAATACAACACACCGGCATTACAGATCCGATGTCAGAAATCTCTAGGCTCAATGGTTCCCATCACCGTTGCTGATAGTAAATTACACTATCCGAATTCAATCTTTACAATAACCATGTCGGCTCCGTAAGACAACATTTTACAGAATATTGAAAATTTGGTACAGCCCGGGTCTGGAAAGCTGCATCATTTCCTGATTGAGGTTTATCACATGCTGCTAGGTGGAGATGCTGATATATGGAAATCCCCGCACATCAGGATAACAGGATCTTCATCCCGAATATCGCAACTTCATATACATGTATGCTAATTATCCTACATATTAATCTTTATCCTATAAGCATCACAAATTCGTATAAACATATGCTAAAAACTCCATATATCAAAATCTTCATCCAATATATCACAGATTCATATACACGGTCATTCTAAGTGGGACCTTTATGAGGCCCTATATAGCCCTATAAATTAACCTATAAGCCCCCCACAGTCTCGCCTAGAATAACAGCAGCCTTCGTAAATGTAAGTTAATAACCCAGTATATAAGATTTATGTGTTGGCAGCGGACGGTGTTGCCTGTTCTATGATGTCTATGCATACTAGTATGCTTGCTTGCTTGCTTGCTTGCCCTTCATGTATTCCGATACCTTTGATCCTCTATGGTATCCTGGTATTTAGCTAGCTTGCTCTCCTACTGAGAATGATTATGCGCTATTACCCCTCCTCTGCCATCTGACAGACGGATATCCCCTGTCGTGCACTCTTAAAATAAAACACAAGCTTTTAAGCCCGTAGATTACTAGATCGAGCTCTCCATACGAGAGAAAAATCTCCGATTGCGGGAGGGCCCGTTTGGTCCCCAAAAATATATAAAAGCTTACTTTTATATATTATTGAAAAACGCACGCATATGTTTGGTTCCTAATACACCAGTGGGCGCAACAAATCTGTCACAACAGCAAATTTCAACTCATATAACTATTAAATATTAGTATGTTCAAAGTTAAGTTATCAAACAATGTTCAAGCGTGTATTCAACAATCATTAAATTTGATTTTATGAAAATCGAATTTTGTTATAAATTTATTGCAACCACTGGTTTTATCACATGTATGTAAAGCTATTCTCAACTAAGAATTTAGTACCACAACTTTCCTTAGTATTATTTTTCAGCTTAAGATTTAGTGTATATACTGTATAAGTTCGAAAGGAGTATCTAAACTACCAGCTTTGGGGGGTCTTTTATAAGCTGATTTTTTTTGTATGGAGTAGGTATATCTTAAGCTTTTTATTTACAAGGTGCATATCTACTGTACAGCACACTCGGGCCTCGGAACGTCCATTTACCTCGAGTGCTTCCGCAAACTCTTTCCTTCTTTATTTCTCTCGTCTTTAGCATGAGCGAATTTGTCTGATAACAAGGCTGTGTGAGGGTATGTATGTCTTTGGGTTTGCAGATGACTCTGAGACAGAGCCTCCTTAAGGATGGGGGTTGTGGGGCGAGGCTAGAGTAGACTATGTTTTCATTAAGCCCTACAGTATACTTAGTGATAGATCAGAGCTTGTAAGTGGATTAGCAGCTAGGATGTTGATCCTTAGTCCTGTTCCTTTTAGGCTATTGATTTAATGGTTGAGACAGTACTGAAAGCTAATCGCAGCGCTCACTTTAAGTCGATATCAGAAAAGTAAGAAACAACTGTGGGTCACGTCTGAAATCCAGACTTCTACGACTAGGCGCGGTGTGCTTTCCTGCGGTAAGCTGCGTCTGAGTATGTCTACTATTCCCATTTACTAAGGAGAGGGGAGACTTGATTCCCTCCATCAATTTTCTATTTGTAAAAGGAAACCAGTTCATTTGGTATACAATTATCAATTGACCATTTGCAGGCTGGTTGCAGTCACTTTTCTCTATCTACAACCAAGTGCTTGATTCAAGGCCTTTCTCTCTATCACTTTATGTTTTCTTCATTACTCTCTCCGGTATCATTTACCAAGATGTCGACTAGCAAAGAAACCCTCGATATCAATGAAGAATCCAGCTCCAGCTCTCACCGGCTACTTTCAGACGATGAGGAGTATAGCCCCGAAGATGCTCGATTCACACAGAAGAAGCCCAGAGCCTGGCTCAAGGCCGCATTCGTTCATACACTTATCTTCTCAACATACACATTTGGCTTCTTGGCCATGTACAATAATATCAAAGGCCAGAATTGTCACCCAGACTTGATATATTGTAAGATTGAACTCCGTCATCTGCATCTGCTTTTCTATGAAAGGCACTTAACTGATTCGTCTCAAATAGCCCCAGCAAGAGAGGCCCTAAAATATGAGTTGGTGAAAGCCAACAATGACATTGGGAAGAAAAGTCCGTATAGTGGCTTCCCAAGTCCTGAAGGTGACGCTGCTTGGAGAGACTTGTTGAAGAATTCCAACATCCGAATTACGGGTGAAGAGTTAAAGAAAATGAATAGATCATCCATTCAATTGCAGGATGGAAGCGGGGATTTCTTTGGAGGCCTTGGTGCTCATCATCACTTACATTGCCTTGTACGTCTTTCTTTGGACTTGCATGTTTTTAGCTAACTTCAAATCACAGAAAAGCGCACGCCGTGTCATCTGGCGTGATTATTATGAGCTTCCTGAAGAACCCTATATGTGGTCCCATCTTGGTACGTATTTTTTGTTTTAGCCATCACATGTTTTTATGGTATCCCATAAAAATTGCAACTAATGAAAAGCAGACCACTGTCTCGAAGATTTACGACAATCACTCATGTGCAACGCCGACTA
>JWJB01010906.1:0-11921 GCA_000812895.1 Rutstroemia sydowiana | reverse complement strand
TCTAATCTCAAGCGGCGAGCTTCAAACGTAATTACCTATTTAGACAAAACTCGGCGACTAGCTACCTTTCTAGGTATATAATCGTAATATAATATTCTGATCTCAACTATATTCTATCAAGCTAAAGCAGGCATATTCATCAGGCTCCGGATTAACTACTCACGAAGTAACCAGGATTTTTGTGGGATATAAAAGGCTTAAAGCGCTCCAATGGGGTCCAACTAACCGGACAGCTGTAGGTGTTACAGAGCCACTATGATATTACCCTTTTAGTACGAGCTGACCAATGAAGATATATAGACCTGACAAGGTTTTTTTTTTCCTTCTTAATAATTCATCTTGGTGCCACAATTAACAGCCCCGCACCCAAGCTCGAGACACGATATCATTCATTGGGTAAAAAGCTTCAAAATCTACAATGATATCCGTCAGCATCTCAAAAGACAACTGATAACAAGCTATTTCTACATCGAACCGTTAGCTCTTCCATCTGTCATTCATATCAATGACAGCGGGAGCAATTCCTAAGAAAATTTCATCGTAAAGTAAAAAAGATTGAATTGAGACTTTGACTACTAATACTTTGAAATACCAAAACTATTTCCAATGCGAGACAAAAGCTGACAGAATAGAAACTTCCATATCAACTTGTTATGTAGAAACCCTTTTTATCTTATAAATCCCCCCAAAAAGCGTGTGAATATGCCCCTTTCACTTTTTTGAGATGTTGTTTTTTGGATTCCGTTGTGGTTTGGGGAATCCTCCACCACTGTAGACTCTGACTTCAGAATAACGCCGGAATTTTCGGCTCTCAAATCCGTAACCACCTTAATATGATAATAACTTAAGGGTGTCTTCTTGCTGCTGGCTAGCAGGTGCGCCGTCTTGATGGTATTTTTGATCTGGCGACCATTTAATTCGATGCTTGCTAGAAAGTCCATCTGTTGATCCGAAAATTGCTCGACAGCGCCGTTCGTTGAATTCAAGAAATTTCGCCAAATTTCCTTTCGTGCTCTAAAATCAAGCTCTCCAAAGTTAAGAGTTAGATGTATGCGGGATTCGAACGCCGCATCCATATTCTCGGAACGGTTGCTTGTCAGAAAAAGCAAGCCTTCGTAACTAAAATTTTATGTGTCAGTCAAGTATGGAGAACAGAGATAGATGTAGGGCACATACTATTCAAGGGCTCTAAGGAAAATGGAGACAAGCTCATTTCGTTGAAGCTCAGACGTTGATCGGGCTTCAAGAAAAACATCTGCCTCATCCAACAAGAGAATCGCTTTCCATTTAGTAGTCATAGACAGAATATGCTTGAGTGACTTTTCCACACCGGTTGGATTGGTACCAAGATCCCCTGCAGACATCGTATACAGTGGGACTTTCATAGTCTCCGCAACAGATTCAGCCGTGAGCGTTTTTCCAACTCCAGGTGGTCCACTTAGAAGCATAATGATTCCTTTTCCTTTCCCCTTAATTACATCGTCGAAGTTTTGCTCGTTTTGAATTTGACTCTGTGCAAAAGCAAGGATCAAGTCTTTGGTGTCCTGTCGTAGCACAAGACTTGAGAAGGCTTTAACATTCCAGGATATAGCACAAAGATTGCTGACATGCATATATATCCAACTTTTATCATTGAGTGAGTACCCCCGAACTGTATCTACTGCGAGTAGAAGTTGGTATAGGCTCAAAGCCCCGTCGTTTGAATCTTTCTCTATCGGAGCTTTGTAGTCAAGGTCGTCTACCAAGCTTGTCAGGGATACAGACTCATCCGGGTTGAAGATATTCCACTCGGCAGTGTCGACGATAACCCGACTGCTAACATTGTACTTTCGTAATCCATCCATACGAAAAGCTAAACCATTGTATGCCTTGAAACGAAAGTTTTGATATGAGCAAAAAATGCGACCTCGAGCAATACAACGCTTTTGAAGCCCAGTTGCATCGGGATGGTAGATCATAGGATATACTTTCAAGTCCGTGATCTTCTTAGTTCCTTCGAATCTTTTCTCACAAAAAGATATATTTTCCATTCCAAATGATTTTCCATCCCAGTCTACTTTTAGAGCAAACATATCACAACAGTCTGAATCATGATTGCAATACTTCAATCGCATGACCATCTCGTCTTGAAACATTCGTGATTGAGCAAAAACTAAAGCTCCGGGTGGAAAAATTGTCCAAAGACAGTCAAATGTTATCACTCCGCTGGCCACAAGATCTTGAGACTTTTCAATAAGTGGTCTTAATTCTTCTTCGACCGCTACCCAAAAGATGTCGAGATGCTTCCTGGTGCCAGTATCCTTTTCCTCACTTTTAGCACGGATAAATTGCTGCCATCGATGGACTAGTGGTTTGAATGGCGCATAGAGTTCCAGGCGATTAAGCTGGGTCGTGATACCTGGGTACCCTTCCAAGACTTTTTGTAAGACGTTTTTGATCAGGGGACTCTGAACAATAATCGAATGAATTTGCAATTTCTGATGGCTACCCTTGCTTCGCTCTTTCCGAATGATAAAAGCGTATCGAGCGGTCTTGGAATTTTCGGGCGCATCAATTATGTAGTATGGATAACTTCTGGTCCAAGTCTCTATACCTTCCGGATTTTCGCGTATCTCTTTATATAAAGTCATCTGCTCGCATTTCATACCAGGGGCGATATGGTCTTCATTCGAGCTGTCGTCAGCCGCGTCGGGTCTGTTCGTCATAATCTCATCGAGGTGAGCTTCAGCGGTTTTTTCATTGACTGCATCCATGTTGTCCAAATCGGGTTTGTAGTTCTTGGGTACTGAAATTTGTGGATTTTAGCCAGGTTTGCATTGGAAGTCCCTCAGGTTCATATATGCATTTATAAAGGCAATATGTACTAATCACTCTACAAAAAATGACCAGTAGAGATTTTACACAGGATCTTGCTAGTGAGGTGGTATAAATAAATCTCCAATCAAAAATGTATCCTACTCGGCCTCTTTTGAATGCCTTAGTACTACGCCAGATATAGGCCATGAAAGAAATGATAGGATTGGCTTTTCAGTAAGAAATATATTCTACTCGGTCTTCATAATAAGCCTCAATATTGTGGTAGACCGAGGTTATGTAAGGCATTGTCAGAGAAGTGATCAAATGATCCTATGCAGGGTGTCCAACAATTTGGAAACCAAGCTTTAGGCTATGCTATAATCTATATGAATTTTGTATCGGTGTGGAACAAGGTAAGGCTCGGTAAACTCTGTGATACAGTGACTCACAATGTTCCCATTGGTGAACCAGAAGCATGCTGATAAAGAATATTATATAGCTAGACTTCTTCAACAATATGGGTTTATAAAAAAAAGGTTATTTGCGACTTATTCAAATAAATCATCGGAGGTAAAATTATACAAGCTTGGGATACTAAAATTTGAGTGGGGGAGTCTCAAAGTTCTAAAGTCGAGGAAAGCCCCTTTAGTCTGTCGTCAACTCAATCACGCCCTGCTTGATCCAATGAAAATCGGGTAAACAACTTTATTTGTATCTAGCACAGCGGTAGTATACAGCATCTTCAGAAACAATTTAAGTCCTAAATCGAGCGCGACTCTTCTCACAAAACAAATTTTGCGAAATATTTCTATATGGCGAGCGAATACAAATACCAACCACTCAAGGCAGACGAAATACGGCTGGTATCTATCGAGCCGGGGGAAATGGAGGAGACCATTAAATGTTCTCTCTCTTCCGTGTATCTACCCAACAGTCCTGGTTACGAAGCCCTCTCTTACACCTGGGGATCGGGCGAGTCGAAACAAATTCTTGTCGATGATTTAGTTTTGGATGTGACGCCAAATCTCGAGTCTGCACTGCGGCACTTGAGGTATAAGAACTCCTGTCGAACAATGTGGATTGATGCGATAGCTATCAACCAGAGTGATCTGGACGAAAAAAGTCACCAGATTCCTCTCATGGGTACTATATACCGTAAGGCTGATTCTACGGTAATATATCTGGGTGATCCACACGTAGAGCTGATTTCAGCTCTTGATCTTATAGCCGAGTTTTCGACGGATAAGCATTTTACAGATCTCCTGATCTGGATACTTCCCAACTCAGTAGAGTATTCTGAAGATCAAGGTCCATATATGTGGAAAGATTTCAGACTGGAAAAGTACCTATCACGAGAGAACTGGTTATTCTCCGGTATCGAAGGGCTACTCAAACCCCCAATGATCTACTGGCCCCGACTTGATTGTATCCGACCCTTTTTGGAGACACAGTGGTGGAAAAGAACATGGACAGTCCAAGAGGTGGCTCTGGCGCAGAAGATGTGAGTGTCTTCGCCGGTAAAGTACTTTAGCAACCATATTAACACAAATAAGTTCCTTAGTGTGTGGTACTCGCTCCTGGTGTTGGGACACTGTGATTGCAGGAGCTATTTCATCTTTTAGAAAGCACTTGCAAACATGCTGCAAACGATTTATTCACCCTCTGGATCACGCAAGCCTTGAGAGGTATTTCGCAGTTTGTTTCGATGGAATGACATACCTTGATGACTTTCATAAATCGAACACTGGGCGAGGAACGAGATGTGAGTTGTTGATTTTATTAAACTTATACAGAGCGAGAGAAGTCACCGACCCAAGGGATAAGGTATATGGAATGCTCGGTATAGCAAAGAAATCGGAGGATTCTCGATATTCCATCATCCCCAACTATAATCTGTCCGTGGAAGAGGTTTTCATAGATACAGCTCTATACATGATTCACACAAGTGGAGACTTGTTCGTGTTGGATCAAACTTCACATCTTGAGGTTGCCGCTACCTCCAAATTACCTTCGTGGGTTCCAGATTGGAGGCTGCCACGCGTTTCTAATAACCTCCGGACTATGATGAGCTTCGGCGAATATAAATACCATTACTGGGGGTGTGGCAGGTTTCCCGGAATGCCCTTCTTTGCGGAACCCATGGGGGTTGGAGTACTGTGTATACAAGGTATATGCTGGGATGATATTATAGAACTGAGTGATGTGATGACCGACCGCGGGTTTGTTTTCCAGGGGCAAATGTCTCCACTCGAAGAAAGGATACAGAGGGTGGAGAACTTATTCAGTTTATTGTCTCCACTCCAAGAAAGCCTACAGCGGTTGTGGAACTTATTCAGAATCTGGCGCAATAATCTTGGTCTCGACAAAGTAAATTTTATTGAGCCGGATATCAAGAAATCGGACTTAGAAGTTGGAGGATTATCACTCGGACGCGACGAGGCGGATAATATGGATTCAGTTTGGTCGTGGTTATCTGGAAATCGTTTTTTTATTACCAAAGACGGATACTTTGGAATTGTGCCGGCAGGAACTACGGTGCAAGACAAAGTTTTTCTTCTACATGGCGCTTCAACTCCTTTTATCCTTCGGCCTGGCAAGATCAATATCCTAGGAAGAGAAGATGTGCCAGCGTATCAAGTGGTCGGTAATGCGTATGTCGATGGAATCATGAACGGGGAGGCATGCGATGGAACAAAAACTTTGAAGAAGATCCTACTTTACTAGGGGGTACTTGGATGATCGAGTTTTCGGTTTCAAGGGTCTCCCACGCGCGCCTTTTCAATATAGTTTCACTCCTTTGTACTTGTGTACTTTTCTTATGATAGGTTGACAATTAAATTCTTTAAATATCAACTGACGACAAATTGATTGCACCCACTGATGAACCACGTTAGATACAAACTCCACTAAAAACTAGCTCTACAGCGTTTTTATTTGTAGTATTCTATGGGTTTCTAATCAATCAGTGATTTGTTCCAAATAAAATAACTTAAACTAATGGTTTGCGGGCGAGGTAAAACGAAGCCTACGAATGTATAGTTTGTTACTATAACTACAACATCGTTTCTCTTCCCATATGCCATATTAATACGAATCATCTCACTGATTTATTGGGCAGAGGACGTGGTATTGAGATGTATATCTATATACAGTTTCCCTCTAAGCTATTAAACCCCTCAAATACTTATTACATCAATGCAATCAATTTCCAAACAGGATTCAGCTTATTCCAAGCTGTCTCATCAATTTCTCCGATATTAACCCTCTCTGCAAACCCCTCGATCCATCTCAACTGTAATGCGATTACCTGAGATGGCATACCCAGCGCAACTGAATGAGGCATTTCCCGTCTTCCAATCACAGCAAACTCTTGCCACCCACGAGCATCTTTATACATATTCCAATATACTCTATCCATTTTATCCACTGTACCTATTATATTTTCATCTTCTACATTTGATTTCAACCCCGGATTGGTCACCAATTTGTTTGGACTGTATGTGACATCGAATTCTGTGGGTTCTTCCACGTATAGTGTTGCTGTTGATGCCCAGAAGAATATGGCATGAACATTTGGTATTGTTTGCAGTCTAGCCTTCGTTATTAGCGGATTTTGTCCCTCGATATCTTCCCATGTAACATGAGTTTTCTGGCCTTTGTGCCATGGCTGAGGCCTCGTTTGCCTCGTTGGCTTCTTAAATGAAGACGAGTGATCTGTATTATAATTGTTGCTACCTTCAATACATCTAATCTCAAGCGGCGAGCTTCTATGCTCGAAGCAAGATATCTCACACGATTCGCTGTCGTTCAAGATTAGCATAGTAAGATGTCGATTCTGAGATACGATTTGTAATCCTAATTACCTTTCCAAGGTCAATTCGTCCACGCGAATATTAATGATGCCTTCCCATGCCACCCATGACCATGAGGGTAGGTTAACTCGTATCTTTAAGTTTGTAGTTGGCAAAGATGTTTTTCCGATGCGGCGGTGAAGAGTATAAATATAGGAAGGGGAGCTCCAAATGAGCGAAGATCCAAATCGAGAGCGTGGATGACCCCAATGGAATGTTTCACCTGACAATCTCTCAAACGCATCCAATGCGCTTTTGAAAGCATCATATACATCACCACTGTTTGTCAGCTGCCTCCCTGAATATATCTTCACACTGATCTTGAACTTGTCCCAAAAGGCTTTACCGTTGGTCGTCAAATGGGCTAAAGGGCCATCGATTGTTTTGAACCCAAGGGGGCTTTCTGCCGAGTGAAACAACTCCAAGCGTAGAGGAGTTTCGAACAGGCCCTGTTGATACAACTCCAGATGCTCGAAGGAAGATTCTTCACAGAAATAGGCTCCGTCGCAGCTCCATTGAACTTGTTCTTCTGTGAATATCAAACAGCGCCGCGAAAGAGATCGTTCCTGGAATGTCCAAGCTCTAGTATTCCATACACTTTGGTCGACATCATTATCCTCTTAGGATTTGTTATCAAGGAATTCCGTCCATGGTGGAGCGGAACTGCACGTTGATACAAGACCCAGCTCATTATTACTGTTTTTGTCTCCTAAATTTGGAATCTTGACCACTAGCTGCTGTGAAGTACGCGAACGGGATCGTAAGCCTGGGAGCCCGAAATTGGCATTATTCCCAGTTGCTACAATTGTAATAAGAGCATTGCCGTAAATGCTTCCCATGTGTTTTAGTTGGTATTGCCGGTCCTCAATATCAGCTTCGGTTTGGCCTTGCCGTATGCATAAAACGTCGATCCAGATATAAGATATGTTTAACTTCTTTGCTACCTCGATTGAATCTCGTATAGTTTGTGGTAAATGATATTGCAATAGCGAATTCTGCTTATATAATTCGGGCTCAAGTCGTTCCTCAAGTTTCAGCTGTGTTGCACTTCCCCAAACATAACTTAACGCTGCATATTTTATTTCTTCCAGGATGACATCTCTCATCACACACAAACTTTGGTTTTTCACATCGATAAATCTTACCAATTCCATGCAAACTATGTTTCTACGACTGTATGTAAGTGCTTTTGGCCCAGGGAAGCACCGAACAATTGAGTTAGATTGACATACCTATTATCAGAGAATGTCTCGTCCATTTCGCAGGTCAAATTATGCCTACTAGTACATATATCCAACCATGTACGAACCAAACCAAAATCAATAACCTCTGGACATTTCCGACCGGCAAATAACATGCGAGATGCATCTTTTCCGGGTGAGTCTCCATGTTCAGATTCAGGCAGAAAGTCGCAAGCATGGCAAGCTTGTGCAATCCCATTATAATGCGCCAGTTGCATGTCGGGACTAATTATTCGACCATCAACTTCTACATCTTTCTTAAACTTTGCCTGTATACATAATCTTCGCATCAAAAAATAACTATCACTGACATTGGCACCCCAGGCAGTTGGTGAATCGGTCAAATACGCATAATATGCTGGGTCGACTCGCGCAAAGAAAATAACATTATCGTCATCTTGAGGCATCGGGCGTCCTCCCAAATATCGAAGACCACGTTGCTGGAGTGTATAATATATCAGCCGACAAACAGCACAGAATTGACTATCCTTATAAATTCTGTTTAGGGGTCCAAGGTCTATGATGGCTTTGTCTTCGGAATCACGATTTCTGCTCTCGCTTGAAAGGCGACGGAAGGGGAGTGTATGAGGATAGCTCTGTCCGATTCGTCGCATGTGCCGAGCGCTGAGGATGTCATTCGCAGTTGGGCAAGCAAGATTAGAAAACGGAATCTGTCGGCAGCGATCGCATAAAATAGTTGTGGCCATGTCGATATAGGCTCTGATTTACTATTATTTATAGCCTGAATAGCAGAATCGGAGGAGGGCTCGATCGCATTATTGAAATTGTTATCTGAAAGATTCGAGACCAGGCTGCAGGATTAAGTATCACTCAACACTGTAACCGGCGAGAAACCATACCGCAAGTACCACCAAATGCAGCGTTGCAGGTCATTATGGCTGATGCCCAGTTACTAAAGCTCGTTGGCATCGAATAGGATAGCACCCCGCGTATCTGACATTTGAAATGTTGCCGCTATAGTTACTAATTTCTATTGGTGGCTGGTGAAAGCTCCCATGTCACTATTACTTCAGCTTACTTTTGTGTATCATCGTCCTTTTAACCGACAAATGGTGATGCGATCAAAGGTTTTCGGTAATGAACAGCATGACAATAAGACAGACGCGTTCGGAATGGTTAAATCGCTGTAACGGGATATCCTAGCAAATAGGCGGTCAGGGTCGGATTGGATTGACCGCATTCTTGTAATGTGATAATGACAGTTGTTTCCGCCCCCAAGAAGACTTACGATCCTAGTTTATATTGACACGTTCCATTACCCAGAGGTATCATTACCTGCAACTCATTTCTTCAATACCATTTCCATAGTACCTTACTTATTTTCGATATACGAGCTATTTGAATGTGAATACAGGGAGGGTATCATGTCCCCCGTAACTTTATCCTCTTCAATCCGAGGTTAGTGACGGGTCACATTATGAGGGGTAAAGAAGGCTACCGTCTTTAATCTTATATGGGGTCCATTCTTGCCATAATTTTCACGCTGGCATAATCAATTAATATAATGCTGATTCCACTGACTGATTGTTTTAATCAAGATCAGAACGGAAGCAAAAGAGACGAAGGAAAGTAGGGAGTTGAAGGAACTCGCTACCCAATTGAGAAGGAGTTAAATGAAGAGAGGGCAGCAGATAAGGTATGCGAAGGGAGAGAAGAAAGCAAGAGGAAGTCAATTTCTAGTCGAGCTCAGTACTCATTTAGATTAATGTTCATCTAGATTAAATACCCACATGAAGTTAATACTCACCTAACTCACCTCTAAGTATAAGTCTCGTTCAAACATCTAAGCACGACTATCTCTCTTAAGCATAACTCCCCGTTTCAAGCATTTTTAATTTCCACTGATAAGTAGTAGATAAGAATGTGAATAAAGAACCGTATGCAAATGATCATCCTAGCTTATGAGACTTGTACTGTGACATGCATCTTAGATTTTTTCACAAATTATAGAAAAAGCTTGTTCAATTTCCCACTTTCTTGATGTTTAGCGAGAAACTTATATGATAATATCATTATCTTCTACATCCTCATGACCCTCCAAGCCTATTATAATATTTGGTGCTCTGATCTATATCATTAGAATTTGGCCAATTATCTCCATCAGGTTCTGATGACAGCGTATACTCACAAACTATCTTCTCTTCGCCAACCTAGCGTATTATTTCTCTTTGTGACGACGATACCATTGGATCTCAGCAAAAAGAGATGCCAAAAACCCATGCATACAGGTCGGAAACCAGAACTCCGATGATGAGATACCTATCACACAATTGAAACAACAATTTAACCTGTATTTGGCCCTGAGAAACTAACTATTCTTTAAATTCTTCCATGTTCAAAGTACTACCTCATCCCTAACCCCTGGAATATAGCTAACCAATCCACTTTCAGAACCCGCCTTTCTAATAACCCTTCCGATGTTGAACCATGAACTCCCGTCACTCTCTCTTCGCGACGGCTTAGTCAAGAATCCCACCTGTAAAAACAAAAAACAAACAAACAAAAATACTACAGCCACGAGTCAAATACAAGGAGATGTTAAGTCAGGTAAAGAACCCAGAACCCCTAAGCAATTATCACAAAAGCTACCAAAAATGCACTTCCGATTCGATGGTATTCTACTGTCAGATGATGGTCTCGATGCTACCCACTTACCCAATAAGAAGAAGAAGAAAGCGGAGCGTACAAGCCAGCGTCAGAAGATTACTGTCATATAATATCATATGCAGGTACGCCATACTGTATGGAACGATGAAAGCAAGACTCTTTCTCTATAGTAATGAGGAGGAGGTTGAGGCAATGGGGAGGAGGAGGTCGAGGCTGAACATCAGCTGGGTAGGAAATCCTGAGTATAAATGATTATGTCCATAATTGAGGTCTATCAATTTTCTACCAAGTCATTTATATTGATGTCCTAGCCCTTATTGGCAGAGTTACTCTATGTAGGTGAGTTCGCGTACAACTATGACCGGAAAGACCTTATGATTTGCACCAAAACAAATAGAGAGCGCATTGTTTGGATCGCGAGAACGCCATTGTTCAACTGGTACACAATCCAGCGAAGCAAAAAATGGTATCAAAAGGTAGCATATTACCGATTAGTGAACGAGATGGTGTTTACACTAATGCTACCTTTGCACACGTGCGCTAGAATGTTTAGCATCAGCCAGAGCAGCTTTAATAAGGCTGGAGCAGCGTTAGATGTAGTACCTTACCATCAAGCCCCAAACGGTGTTGCGACGTCTGGTAGCGCTTATCCTGTACCCTTAAACTAGGATGGATACCTCTAAGGGCGTCAGAAACAACATTATAACTTAATATCTTATCTTTATAATTAAGATAAAACACTTTAGACCCTTGATACTTATTTGAAGTATAAAATCTAATGAGATGATAGATTATAGATAGGAGCTAAGGTTTCTCATGACAAGGAGGAGTAAAGAAGAGACATTTGCTCTATCTCAATAAAGAAAGTGAGACGATTATATAATCTTAGATTGGATTTTGAAGGAAGTAAGAAGGTTACTTCGGTGTGTGGATGGGATGATAGTTTCTATCTGTCTTTATATTTATCACATCAATTAGTGGATATCATCTATAAACTAAGACAACCACTGACTGTTTGGTATAATAAGATAAGACTTTAAAGGTTCCTCATTGACCAAGTCAGACGATTGTTTTGATTTAGTATTATAGAAATATATCATAATGAGGTAGAAGCGATTTCAATCCGACAATTCTATGATATTGCAGGTCTATAGAAAGAAATCTCAAAAACCCAATCTAAGCTCATAAGATAATAGTTGTACTACATTGAAAGATGCATAGATCAGATGGACCTCTCCACTTCACTAATCTATACTACATCATATATCATCACATCATTACCGAAACTTAATTTGCAGAAACATCTCGCTAGTATTCAATTATGCGCCTTTATTGCTCATTGCTTGACACCGTACTATGGTATAATCTATCGGAAATCCCTCTCAAGGGTCTCCCACGCGCGCCT
>JWJB01010905.1:0-17078 GCA_000812895.1 Rutstroemia sydowiana | reverse complement strand
TGGTACAAGAAAATGTTCATACTGTACCAAGGCCAGAGTAACACTACAGGATGCAGGATTGTAAGAAATGTAAGGGTACCGTAAGTAAGAAGCCAAGAAAAACCGAAGTTCCTCGGGTCTGGTGGGTCAAAAGTTAAGCGCCCTCACTTCAACCCCTTGGTTTCTTTATTTCTCTTCCATCGTAAAATAAATTACAATCATTCGTTCGAATATTTCAAATGCAATATCACAATTCATTTCCTTTTCTTTTTTCTTTGTGAAACAACCATCACAACTGTGTATGTTTGTAACACAGAGATATGGGGTTTCTTTGATTGAAAGTACACCAGTAGAGAGATAGAATAAGCGGATGAAACGTTAAAACATGGCGTTTGTTCGTGGATTTTGAAGAATTGGGTAATTTGAGGGGCGGGGAATGGGCGGACAAGGGGAAGGGGAAGGGAAGAAAAAGGGCGTTTGAGGGCACTCACTCACTCCCCTGAACTAAGAGATTAGTGGATTTTGTACAGTGTATGTACGTACCGTAAGCACAACACAACACAGCACAAGCCAGACCAAATAAAATTCGATAAACAAACCCTTTCATCCCAAAAGATTTGAATATTAGAAAATATCTAGAATAATTTCATTTTCGCAAGATAGGTTGCGACACCCATTTTCGGCCCATTTACTTGCTAGATCGGAAAAGAGGAAGTTCTCAAATTCTAATTGATTGACTATTAATGTATGATCTTTCCGAGTCAATAACTTAAATATCACCTACCTACCTACCTAATTGATTAATAGATGTACAATACTGCACATTAGTAAGGGTGTACAAATTATCGCCTTTTGCGCCATAAAACCCCTTGTATCATAACCAACGGATCAAAAGCTCCAACAACAATATATTTCCCGTATGAGCATAAAACACAAAGACCCTTTATTTTTCTTTCTTTCCCGGACTGTTTGTTATGCTGTGCTCACTTGTACTCGTACTGGTAGCTTATTTCTTGAGGCGGGGAGCGGGACTCATTCTCGGATGGTACATCCGGCCCCGGATTTGTGTTGAACATACATTGTAGTATTGTACTTGTCCTTGTGCTTGTACTGCCTGCCCAAAGATGGCCGAATCATTTGATCCCAGGGTTGTAATTTGGAGGTCTAGATTGTGGATGTTGTACGGTATTCGATACTCCGTTTGTCTTGTGGGGTGAAGGTGATCAGTTACTTATTTTGGGGTTTAAAGAAAAGTATATCAATGCTGTATCTCATTGGAAATCTCGCAGTAATTGAATGATAAGATAGATAGAATACCAATTACTTCCAAATACAAAACAATACAGATTTGGCGACATGCATATAGTTATTAAAACAAACAAGTACTATTACATTTACAGTACGTAGTGAAATTAAGCTTTAAGGAGAAGCGCCACACTCGCTTACTACCGACGGCCCGCCCCACATCCAAAAACAAAAGAAAAAAGTGACAATACTTCAATACAACCTCAAAATCTTCGAAAAAAATTGCAAAAGAATAGGATTTTAGAGTGACCATGAACTCAGATGCTGATTAACTCTCTGACGGGGAGTCGAACCCCGGTCTCCCGCGATCTTGGCATTTCAGAATGACAAGCGGAAATCATGACCGTTAGACCATCAAAGATGTTTGATTTGATATGCTGAGTACTTCCATATTTAGTAATATATACTTTATTACTCTTACTTCAGAAATTCCGAATCCGCAAATATTCCCCTTTGCTGGGTTGATTGATTGTAATTCTTATTACAGGATTAACTCAGGTTATTTCTAATTAATTTATTTTAACAGGTTTAAATTGCTCAATACTTCAAAGTGGTTCAAAGTCATCTTGGGCGACATTTTGACAATTTTTGTGTACGCGATAATGTTTAAACCTCACTTAACAAATCAAATCACATTTTTGAATTAAATAAAAATGAATCTATGAGTTTCATTGCCTAAGTCTTGCTCAATAAATAATATCTGCAAAGATCATTGTTCAAATCGGATTCAAGAAATCAAATTCATGCAATCAACTTTATACAGTAATTCCTCAAGTCAATCCCACCCATCAATCCATAAGCTGCAACTGCAAGGTTCTCTCAATCCTAGACCACACCCTTACTCCTTATGAATAGAGAAAGATCTACACCACGTTCCAAATTCACGGTACGGTATCTAGTTACCCTATCTATGTAAATCCTACCTTTCCAGTTTCCACCATATGCATAGCATACATGGTATGATTACCCGAAAACCCTCTCATGACACCGCATTCACATTGTGTAACTCGGCTTCGTTCATTCGGCTCGGTATGTTACGGTTCAAATGTATAATATATTACTCGGAAGTTCATCAGATGGATAGTCATACTGATCACAATCCTATATCAATGCGGAATTATTTGCTCATCCGTGTTGCTATCTATAATGCAAAGCAAAACAAAGCAATCCGATCCGATTTTCGGCACCACAACCCATCAGCCGTCCGTCGGTCCATGATTTCAGCTGGTAATAAATGATGTGCAGCAGAAAATAAATAGCCTAAATGCAGATTTGTATTACCCTAACCCATAACCCAATCTATAACTTGAGTTCACGAATGGAAAAGATACCGAATCCGTCTTGGCTTACTATCCTGGAATTAGGCAGCGTTGCAGATTATATTAGATATTCCCGTTTGTTCACTTCAAACATACATATGCTTATTCTAATCTATTCCGGGGAACCTTTACCGGTTGCCGTGTATGATGATTTACATGGTAATAGATTGCAGCGAGATTAAAACCTTGGATTTTAGAGTTTGGTTTGATTACTGAACATAGATGCAATTCAAATCATGCAATGCATTCAACACATACATAACCATGTGTAGCACGACTTTGTCAGGGGATAAAGCTTACCATCGGCTATCGTTTTAAGATGGTCACTCGGCAAGGTACATACATAGATATATAAATCCTTACAACGGTTGAGAGTTACACCAATTTGCCTCGATTGGAATTTACATGTGCAGAGGGGAGGGTTGTACAAACATTATGCTGTGATCATTGTCGGTTTGTATTAACTACGTCATTCTTATTGTTTATGGATGATGGATGGATGAGTGAATGAATGGATGATAAGGACTTGATGTTGTGTATTCATTCATTCGTGATTTTGGGAAATATTCATTGATTATGTATGTTTGATACAACGTCTCATTCTCTGAAGATCTCTTAAATTCATTCACTTGGGAAGATTACTGGCTGGATGACCGCTCCGCTCCGTATGCTTCAGCTTCCGAGCTGTGAATATCCTACCCAGAAACTCCTATGTGGTGTTTGGAATGAAACCTTCACCCAGAAATACTGCCCTCCAGAGTCCATACCTTGAATTCCTTCACCAGAGAGATCTTCACACTCCCATCCAATCTCATACTCAATCTCATCCCACTGCTGCCACTCACTACGAGCGCTCAAGTGTAAAGACCTCAATACCACTCACCTCTATCCAGTTTAACCTTGCACGAAATAGATAAAGTATCTAATTAGACTTTTGCAAACACATCCAAGGTAGCTTTCTATAGAATCACTAGTCCTATTTCGAAAATACTTATAGGAACCGTTCTTAAAATGCGATTTGGAACAAAAGTTTCTGCACATCGTTCTGCATGATATCACATCGATAAACCCATCACCCATCGATAAACCCATCGATAAACCCATCGCTTTAAAAATGCGATATGCAACAAAACTTTTTGCATGTCGCTATACACATCGTTCACCCGTAGCTTTGAATATTGCTCCATCTATCGCTTTATCGATAGCTCTAGAAATACGATATGCAAAAAATTAACAGGAACGAAATCAAGAACGAAATCAAGAACGAAATTAACAACGAAATCAATAACGAAATCAATAACGACATCAATAACGACATCAATAACGACATCAATAACGACATCAATAACATGAAATCATTCTCGAAATCTTCTTAAAAATGCGATATGCAACAAAACCTACAATAACGACATCAATAACGTTTTCAAATCATTCTCGAAATCTTCTTAAAATGCGATATGCAACAAAACCTACAATAACGACATCAACAACGTTTTTCAAATCATTCTCGAAATATTCTTAAAAATGCGACATGCAACAAAACCTACAATATCAGAATCAAATCGGTGTTCACATAAGCAACAGTTAAGATGAAAGCCCCCTCCATTCACTCATCAATCATCCCATAATTTCCATTTACCTAATTCACCAAATACCCCTTCCCCGCACACGATAACAATGACAATTCTGCTCAAATTGGTGAATAGATAGTTCGTAGACAATCAATACTTGCGTACCGGTACAGTGAATGATGAATGATGAGCTAGCAAAATGAATTCCTGGAACGGAAACGGTGAAGAGAAACTTCACTTCATTCACTATCCATTCATCCATCATTCATCATCCATCATCCATCATCCATTATCCATCATCCATCATCCATCATCCATCATCCATCATCCATCATCCATCATCCATCATCCATCATCCATCATCCATCATCCATCATCCATCATCCATCATCCATCTCCATCCCCATCTCCATCCCCATCCCTCCAAAACCCCCAACCAAAAGCCTCCCAAAGCCAAAGCAAAACAAAAATCAAGAAAGAAAAAGAAAATGTAAAGGGTGAAACGAATCCCCGCAACCACCAACCAACGAGCCCAACTATCTCTCTCTCTCTTTCTCTCTCTTTCAAGAAAGAAAAGGTCGAAAATCAAGTCAAGCCCAGGTCGCGACGTCAGAGAGCCCTGTCTCATTTGCCAACAATTATTACCAGCAAACAAGTGCCAGTATATATTACCAGCAAATAAGTTAATCTAGGAACGAATGTCATGTACTATAAGATTGGATGCTACATAGTACATTGATTGATATTTTTATGCGTTCCTTTTTTGTGTTCTTTGGGGTGATTTGACTGAGAGATGGAATGAAGGAAAGATATGAAAGTATACGGAAAAAGTGGTATAGCATATAATATTCGAAAAACATAAAAGACATCACCTGGGACACAGATCAAAGTATTCAATTATTACTCAAATCTAACCCTAAAGTATCATCCCCTCAAGATTTAGCCAACCTCGCCGCTTTGAACCTACTCATTTTCCTCGGACCACCCTCTTCTTCCGTAAACTCCACAATCTCCCCCTCATCCTGTTTCGCAAACCCACCTTGTTTCCCAATAATCTTATTCCTCATACGATGATATTCCGTCGCAACTTCTTGATGAAGAAGTAATGGATCTAGTTCATCTGGTGGAACGGCTTCTGTATTAAGTGGAACTTCTCGTTCGACCACTTGGGTTGCGAGTGTGCGGTTTTCAGGTCCGGTGGGAACATAGCGTATATTTTCTATTTCTGGGGCGATAATTGGTTGGGAAAATGGTCTTGGGGTTGAGGGAGTGGCGGGGAAGAAGTTTAGAGATGAGTGAGGTGATGGAGATCCTTTTGTGCCTATAGGAGGATTCTTTGAAGGTGCTCGAGACGTTTTGAAACGTGAGGGTTTCTTTTCTGGATTTGAGATTGGGACGGTTTGCCCTGGGGCTTTTCGTTCGACAATATCTCCGATTGGTGCTGTCTTTTTCTCGCCTAGTATTTCCGAGGGAACGGGTGCTTTTGGTGCTGGTGAGATATCAAGTTCTTCCGCAAATCTAACACTCTTCTTCGTCGAGTCTTCAGTCGTAAGTGGTAGGGCTGACGGTTCCTCCTTCGGTTTCGTAAGAATTCCCTTCTCGGCAATCTTGGTATCCTCTCCAGTTATAGATATACGTCCAATTCCTTCTTGCACTTGACCATAATCATCAGTTGCGGTCTTACCCACATTCTCCATCATCCTCACACCTAATCGTTCCTCAAGCTCAATCATTTGTTGCCGTAGCTCATCATTCACTAATTGACCCTTTGTTCTGCCAAATGAATCCTCTTCCTCCTCATCACTATCCGAATCATCTACGTAGTCTTCAGACTCCCAATCACTTCCATCTTCCAAATTGATTTCTGCCACAACATTTCCAATTTCTGACATGCCGTATTGTAGCATATCTCGTCGTAAAGCGGCATCTTCTTCGGATTCATCGGTTGGTATAATGGCGGGTTCGGAGGAAAGCTTTTCGGATTCTTTCGCAGCCTTCATTATCGCTTCAAGCTTTTTTGCTGCTTGCGATATTTCAGGTTCAGGTTCAGGTTTTGTGTCTTCTGCGAATGTAACACCTTTTCTAATGGGCCTCGGAGAAGATACTGGCTTCGGTACAGTTTTCGATTGTTTCGATTCTTTTGTTTGTAGAGGTGGGCTCGAAGTATCGATAATGCGCTGTTCGGTAGCTACCTCGTCGCTCGTGGTTGCTGTAGATTCTGGAGTCGAATTCGGTATATCTTCCATTGGCTCAATCATTCCAGCCTTTTGTAATGCCTCTAAAAGTTGTGGTTTGACACTTCCAGGTCTCGAAGTTCTCGCAGAAATGACATTTCCCTCTTCATCCAACTCCTCAATAATTTCAGTCACTGGTAGTCCATCCTCATTCATAACTTCCGGTGTACTTATGATAGTCGCTTTTGTCAACCTTTCTTCCGCCACTTCAATCTGTTTTTCGATAGTTTTCACATTTTGTTGAACATAATCAATCCTTCTGTCCAATAAATTTACAACTTGTGCTGCCGTTCTTTGATCTGGCCCAAGTATTTCTTCAATTTCCTTTCCTACAACTAATTCGGCCTCGTAATTTCGTGCAATCGTTGTTAATTCTTCGCGATTCGGGGTAGGCTCCGCAGATAGAATTTCTTCCTTAAGACCATCATATTCTGCATCCCAGGTTTGCCAGTGTCTTAATGACTTTCGTAATTTTGCAATATTATCTTCGAGTATTTGACGATGTCTTTCGAGGTCCAGGAAACTGTCTTTAATTGCTTGTGCCATTATGAATTGTGGGAGGTGGATTTGATAGTTGATGTTGGTTTTTTTTACAAATTGGTTTGGTCGTTCATAGAAATAAAATTTACCGATTAGCTTGATCTTGATTAGCGTTTCTTGGCATTTCTTTTTAGCAATCAACACGCCAACTCAAAGATTTTTCTAGAATATGGTGAATATGGGGTAAAGCCTGCAGGGTCCAGTACATAGGGCTGAGATTCCGAGACATAATTATCAATACTCTAGTACCAGTATCTAATCATCCCCTGAATAGCCGTAACGAACC
Source organism: Rutstroemia sydowiana (assembly GCA_000812895.1). Classification (NCBI taxonomy): domain Eukaryota; kingdom Fungi; phylum Ascomycota; class Leotiomycetes; order Helotiales; family Rutstroemiaceae; genus Rutstroemia; species Rutstroemia sydowiana. The sequence goes on along the minus strand of JWJB01010905.1, from coordinate 9,844 downwards.
TTGCTTTGACGGCAATTCTCTCTTCCTTCTACGGATGTAGAGTACAGGTAAATATCAACAAGACCAACAAATGTATCCATTCAAACACAGCGCATGCAATTCTATCTTCTAAAAATAATTGCTTCGGCATCTCTGTCTCCTTTCCGGCGGTTATAAAAAGGCTCAGTACTGCGTCATGCAATGATAATTGGGGCTCTTTCATGATCTACGTTTCTTACTGGAAGATTGGCCATCCGGACCCAATAATGTTGGCTTCCGCTTTGCCATGCCAACCCAAGAGGCCATATCAATAGGCATGTCAATCCGCCAAACAGAAATGAAAAACCAACAAGATGTCTTTCTTTATAGAACCAACAACTTATCATATTCTCAGACCACTTTGCTTTCAATTATTCAATTGATACTTCGCTATTTCAATCCGCATTTGCATCGCTTCATTTGTACTTCATCCTCTTTCTTCTTCTTACACACAATAAGAAACTTATTCCAATTGCTGTCGAACTCACGATCATCCAAGTCAATTACCATGACCCGCGATGAGAAGCTTACTCGAAAACGCTCCAATTCCAGTCAATCATCACAAGGCAAAGCGAACTCCCACAAATCTGCTACATCCACCAGTAGTGCAGTCGTTATCCCAGAACCGACTCTTCAAAAATGGAACGAAGGCGCCCATAAATCCGAAAAGCCCACTCGAGATCGTTATGAACATCTCGTAGAACCCAGAAATTCAACTGGACACATACCACTACAACATGCGGAATCCCCACTACAGCCAGAAAAACCAGCACGCAAGTATAAAACCAATACTACACGGGGTCTTGCGTTGCAGGGTCTCTTTGCCGCTCCTCGTTTTTATGCAAACACTGTTCGGGGTGTTGAAAAACGGAACTGAATTGTTTTCACATTTGTATGTAGTTTGGACCTTTGCTGGGTGGTCTATATGTATCGCGATGGATTAGGCTCTGGTTTGTCGGCATTCAAAGGTGTTTGTTTTTAGTTTTGCGCAATTGTTAGATATAAATACAATATCCAACTTCCACTTTTCTTTTCATTGTAACGATCAATTTCGATGAAAAAAGAATTATAAGCTAAACATTTTCTCCATTTACTTACTAATATATCGGTAATCTGACCTCCTTCGCTGAGTAACTTATTATATTATTTAAAAGCTCAACTTACTGTCAGCTCACTGACTTAATGGCCACTCTAATATCAGATTGGTATTAGAAGTAGAACATGAATTAACACAAGTTCTATATTCTACAATAGATTCTATATATAAGGGAGTGTCTCTTTCATTTGTAAAACCATAATTTCATTATACCTTCAAACCACTTCTACATTCAATCATTTCAATTACTATCCCAATCTTCATTCTCATTGCTTCTTGAGTCTTCCGTACTTCTTACCACATTTTCTTGCATACATCTACAACCAAAACTTCAATCATTCTATAATGGATCCAAGTCGTGATCGAAGTTTACCCCGTAGCGGCTCCCGTGATCGAAGTACTGATGATCATCGACAACCACGCCAACCTAATCGTAATAACGAGCACCGTGGTAGAGATAGCCGCAGTAGGAGCCGCGATCTCGCCCAAATTCCCGCTGCTCATCAACGAGAGAATCACCGCTCTACCTCCGCCTCCTCAGTTAGATGCAATGGTTCATTGGCGCAGGTGCAAGCTGCTGTTTTTCTATCCGAGGACACAGGATACAATCCTTCTGCACCAAGAACCGCTTCTCCCTCTGGATTTAGAACCGATTCTCCCCCCGGATCATCTAGAAAAGTTCCCCCACGTCCAAGTTCTATACCTGCACCAGATGGAGGACATCTCGCTGTACCTATAGCGAGCTCTTCCCACCCCAATCACGCATCCGCACCACCCACCTACGCCGAATCCATAGCCGGATCCAGGGCCGGATCTCCCCGTCCCAGTAATGCAGATGCTCGCTCCGTACATAACCGAGAAGATCGATCCCAATCTCGCAGTCAAGGCTATAGAGTTCAACCCAATATGGCACTTACCAGAATGAATGAGGGGTATCAACCGGAGAATTCACCGGAACGTGTAATACAACCACGAGCACATGATGTTGGTATGGTTGAAGATGTTAGACATAGAATTGGTGATTGTTGTGAAGATGGATGTAATGCTGCTGCTCAATGTTTGGATGCTGCTAGCCGTGGTCTTCAAAGTACGGGACAATTCTGTAAGTATCATATGCAGAAAGGTACCAGAAAGTCAAGAATCGATTAGGTTTGTTCTGGTTCTGCATTTCTTTTGAGTATAGTATCTATATATTTATTTGTTGGATGGTCTATATGTATTGCGATGGATTAGAATTTTGTTTTTGGTTTTGGATTTTTGCGCATTCGTTAGATGATAATACAAAACTGACTTTTACCATTCACCCCACTCCAACATTCTTTTCACCCCACTCCAACATTGATAAAAGAAATTGGTTTATCATATTTTTATTCTCCCATTTTATTCTATAAATATGAACAGACTTATTGTGATATTATGGAAGGATCAGAGAACCAACATATCCATACACTATAAAACTGGCAAGTATGGATTTGTTGGCTTCCACTTCGCCACTAGGCCTTCTCAGTAGCCACCGAACCAAACAGGAAAGAAAACCAACAAGAGGAAAATTCCGTATATTCTGTGTATTAAAGGGAGTGTTTCTCCCCCTCTAAATTAAAAATTCCATCTTCCCTTCAATTTATTCTCCTCTCAATCCCTCAATCAATTCCTTACTCCATCCACTCTTCATTTCCAGTCGGTTATTTCCAATCCAATTCCTATCAGTAATACCATCTCGACCATCGCTATACAATGCCAGGACATAGTGGTGATAACGGTTCATCCAGTGACAGGCTTAGCAGGAGCAAGACCCGTCATTCAACCCATGGAAGGAACATGAGCACGAGCAGTCATTCTCCATCATCATTCTATGATGCATCATCTCAACCCGGAACCCCAAGTCGTTCTCCATCACGAAACAACGACCAGGCTCGAGGTCGACGTCCTTACACTCACGCCTCTTCACAAGGCACTCCTTCTCCTGCACGAAGTCCTCCTCCACAAGGTCATCCTCCACAAAGTCATCCTCCACAAAGTCATCCTAGAGGTTTTACCACTAGCGTTAATCTTCCTCTCTTTGGTGGTGGAGATGTAACCATTAAGGCCATGGTTCATCCAAGATTTGGTTATGAGCATAATCGGCACATGGACCCGTTAAGACCGCATTCACCGGAACCATCCGTGGCACAAGCATGCACTAATAAATGTCTTAAGTGCAGTGCTGCGACCTGTACGCTTGTCGGTATGGGCGTTACTACTGCTGGTGCATGCTGCGTGGCTTGTGGTGCAGTTATTAACAGTTATGCTGACAATCGTCGTCGAAATAGATAGTTACTTTTGACTTTTGTACTTATCTTAATATCTATATGGTTATCTGCTGGATGGTATACATGTATCGCGACAGGTTGGGATCTTTGTTTTACAGGCGTTCAAAAGGAGTTTTTGTTTTTGATTTTTGATTTTTGCGCATTCTTTAGGTGAAAACACCAAAAAAAATGAATATTAATTGGGGTTACCAACTTATGATCGCTCTTCTTGCCTTATTGTAATTTGAATCTGATATATTTGAATTTTTTTATTCCAAACTTTTTTCCATTTGGGACACTATTTTACCTAGACAGATAAATATTAGCACGCTGGCTTACACCCACTCCACTTCTCACCTCACTCCAACAGCCAACCAACCTTGCTAAAAAGGATTCCTCCTTTACCACTTCTCCAAAATGCCCTTCTGACAATCATAAAAAGGCCTATTACTATATCATAAGCCGAGAAATCTATCCGCTTACTACCAGCTCGCTGAATTATTGGCCGCTCTGACGTTACCGTTGTGAGGTTGGTATTAGAAGTAGAATATAGATGCTGTAAAAGCAAATTTCATATTCTCTAACAAATCCTGTATATAAAGCTAACTCAACACTTCACAATTCCAATCCGCCTTCGAATCAATTCATTTCTACCTCATTCATTTTCTTCTTCTTCCTACACACACATACATACACCAAAAACCTATCCCAATCTCCATTCCCTCAACTTCATTATCATCGCCATGCCCCGCTCCAATTCCAGTCACTCATCACAAGTCAAACCCGCCTCATCTACAGCTAGGGTACCACACGGGTACTCAACGAGAAGAGTCGACGAATGGCGTCAGAACGTTCATACAGCTCAAAACCCCGGTAGTTCTTCCAACAAATATGAGGAACAACCTCAGATGTCAACCACACGCCCATCAACAACACAACGAAGACAATCCCCTCCACCACCATCAGAAGCACAAAGTACTGGGAGTAAACACAGCCATAAATGTAATAAAGCTGATTGTGCACTGGGTTGTCTCTGGGTGGCTTGGGGTGCACATGCAGGCTATACAATTTATCAAAAAGCAAAAGAAAATTGAATTGTTTTAGCATTGTATTTGGTTTAGATGTTCGCAGAGTTATTTGCTGGATGGTTTATATGTTTGGGATTCGCAATAAGCTGGGATTTGTTCTCATAGGAGTTAAAAGGAGTTTTCTGTTTTTCATATTTGATGAATACAACAACAAATACACATATACTCACCAGAGTCGTCTCTCAGCCTGCGGTGAGTATACTTCTTGCCATCGTTATGTCAATTTCGACCTTGTTTTCTCTGACTGTATCCCTATAATTCTTTGTAGTTTGAGTATAGAAGTACTGTAGATCCGAAATCACTAGAACTACTACAAATAGAAGGGTGCCGACCGGGGAATCATGAGAAGGGGGACACCGCAGGATCGTGTGGGAGAGACCGAATTGATGGTAATAAGAGCCGACCAAGTGAGAGTAAGACCTGTGGATGGACGTATTATTGGCTGGTATGGGCGGCTGGCGAAGTGGATTTTGACGGCTCTTCCTTTCCATCAAGTATTCTGTCGCATTCCTCTGTAACTCAAATCACGAATCAATGGAAACAAAGTCCCTACGGCCATCTCTCTTTCATCTCCGGATATCTGGTTCGCGTTGTCGCATAAGAATAGCATCGATGGCATATTGCTGCAGTTCAGGAACCTCGAGGTAGTAGAGGCTTCGTCGGAGAAAGAGAAGGATTAGGTAGACAATCCTAAAACTACAAATAGTTAACAAATACCCCAAGAACAATTAGAAAAAAAGCGCACTTCGGAGATTGGGTGCAGATTTTCTTCTTATTGCTGCAATTGTTAGCAACTTCGAGGAAGACCTGTAATTTGTTTCTGGCGGCATATTTGATACTTTGCGTTTGCGACAGAGCTGTTTGCTCGTGCCCATCAGCTCCTCCAAATGCGCACATGGAATATCTTATCCATTTCCGGCCATTAGTTTTGAGTTAGTTTCCACTGATGGTTTCGCTAGAACCTCTGTTTTTACCTGATAATTTAAGTGCGATGGTGGTTGTATTCATGTTGTAAATGAACAATCTCTGGGTAGAAAGACATTTTTCTCTACTCTCGGGGAACAGCAGCGCTGCGGTAGTGAGGATTGAGTACAGAACGATAATAAAACCATTTCAGTCAATGGATGAGAATTGGATAATTCAGTAATTCGATTTTGGGAAGTTTTTAGGAGAAATTGTTGACCGTTGAGACGAAGATACGAAGATAGCAACCTTAAAATTGTTGATGTAGTTGTTGACTTTATTGATCCACGCCACAACAATGATAAAGATTATGCAGCCACATCACGTTTTTACGTGATACCGACAGCCTTACTGTTGAAGTTTGTGGGGAGGTGGGGGGTGGGGTGTTGCCCTATGCAACAGTAACCCTGTTTACTGACAACAACAACGTCAAGTGGGTATTTGATCGTCTAGTGAGATTGGGATAGTAAGATCTTCAACCTTGAAGGCCCCGGATTTTTGCAAGATCTGGCCTATTGACTTAGATTAGGAGAATGAAACCATCGACTTTAGAAGCCTTATTCTTAGAAGTCCAGTTGATTGAATAGGATTTGAACATTTAAGTGACTAGAATCGAAGTATCTTGCGAAATGGAAGATCCGTAGACTCGGGATAGATATCTGCATGAACCCGCAATCATACAGCCAGCCTTACGCTTTCAAGTGGGTGATCTTGAGACATTTAAGAGGATTGCATTGCATTTATCAAGTAACATGCAAGTATCTACAAGATCTAGATTTATTAATAGACGTTCAAACATCTAAGGGATCTAGATTGTTGAGGGAACTTTAAAACTTTGGTCGTATTCACTGATGAAATGGGACGTGAATATTCAATGATAAATGTCACCTCATTCATTAATTTGCGATAAGAATATTCAATTTCGTCCCATCAATGGAGGAGAATCTGAACAGTTGATTTTACCTCATTGATTGAATAAGGCTAGAACTTTAACTACCCCTTCAACACGGACATGAGCCAGATAGAATAATAAATAATTATATCGACTAAAATTCAAAAGATAAGAGGGGAGAATAATAAGAAAATATTGTTTTCAATAATAATATATCCTCAAAGCGCATACATGGACAACGAGCAATAAGGCGGTGTCCTCCGGCAGAATCTCATATTCACTCAGAAACCTAAAATAGCACCTTCACACCACATTTTACTAAGTAAAGGTATGGAATAAATTTTATTATAGAAAGTTTATTAAATAAGATTTATATATTTCCCATCATATCCAAAGTCAAATTATAATAATTAATTATTTTATATAAATGGATTTATTATGATGAAATAATTATGCTTAATTCGGTTAGCGACTCATCGGATTTAAGGAATTTTTATAGAGGGGTCGGTAAGTGCTTACCTATTTTAGGCTTAGCGTATCTTACTAGTGGATTTTCGCAATCTTGTACCTGCACCTTCTCTCCTGCACAACCTAAACTTCTATTTTCACGACACGATAGAATAACGCGTTTTTTTGTACCCAATTTTCAATTCTCAAACAAACAAATCAAATTCAATCAAATTAGATTCTCACAAATCAAATTCAAACACATCAGATTCAAACAAATTAATTGTTTTTTCCACTTTTTTCACTTGTAATGGCTCATCGGTGGTTTTCCCCTACCAGTAAATTCTCAACTGAAGAACAAGACTCGATCTTCGAAAAATTGAACAGAAACAATTCCTCCACTATTCACGCGTCAATGTCGTATAATAATACTTCATCTTTCACGGAAGGCTCATTTTGCATTTCCAGCTCTTTTTTGAAAGAGCCCAAAGTTTCTTACAAAGCTAAAACCACCACCAACGACGACGACGATACTTTTCAAAAGCAGAGTATCAAACTTGCTGCCAGGAAGGAGCAAAAGGAACGAGCTTACAAGGCTCGAGCTGAGGCTAGAGCCGAGGCTAAAGCAGCAGAGGAGGCTAGATTGGCAGAGGAAAAAAATACCTCTACAACTTCTCGAGCTCGTATTTACAATTACAACGAAAGCGAGACCAATATGTCTACTTTCAATATCAATACTTCATCGGTCAAAAAACCGGTCAAGCAATTTACCCAAACTACCAACAATACCTTTACCACCACTATTACGGGCCAAAACGCGAATGAAAACGCGACACACGCGACTCAGTCAACTTTTTCCTTGCCAGAAATCCACGATCTCACTGAATTGGTGAATGGCACAACCAGAAATACTACACGTGTTGGAAAAGTTGCTTCTCGATTCTCCCCAAAAACATACCAGCGACCAGTTTCTACCTCTACCAAAATTGCACCAACCCTTAACAAAATCCCAATGCCCCAAGACGAGCAAGAAATTTATGGTTCCATCGAGGTATTTGAGCAGCGAATTTCTGGTTTACAGCGTTCCAACGAAGCTTTTGAGCAAAGAATTGCTGAACTTCAAGCTCAAAACAATCTATTGGTTGAAGAACAATCAATTATGAACGCACGAAGAGACAGTGCTACTGAGGATAGCAGATGCATTGTTGAAGAGCACAAAGATCTTGAGGCAGAACTCAAAGGTAAGTTGATCAACTTTTCCTACAAGTTGACAACTGCTAATGATTTCAAGATGCAAAAGCTCAGATTGGTGCTTATGAGACTTTTTTCACTGAGCAAACTATGGAACTTCAAGATGCCAAAGCTCAGATTATGGAGTATGAAAGAGTCTGCACTGAACAGACCATGAAACTTGAAGGTGAGTCTTAGCAGTTTTCCAATTTGACAAATACTTACAATTCACAGAAGCAGAGGCACAAATTTGTCAATATGACAGACTTTTCACTGAGCAAACTTTGAAAGTCAAAAGTAAGTTGATTTGTTTATATGCTGTTGACAACAACTAATAAAATCTACAGATGCCAGAATTCAAGTCAAGACCTATGAAAGAACTTTCGCAGAAGAAATTGAATCAGCCAATTCCCAACTCGAATCAGTTTGTCTTGAAAGAGATGAAGTTTCCAAAAACTTGAACACCATCACAAAAGAGAGAGATGAAGCTCTTCGAAATTTCAGAGAGATCACAGAAGAACGAGAGGATATTGCTCAACAATTACGCACCCTCAGAAAAACTCGAGATGAGAATGCCCGAAAATGCCGCACGATCACAAGAGAGAGAGATGAAGCTCTGCTAACTTGCCGCTATGTCACAAAACAACGGGATGAGTTGATTGAAGAATGTAACAACATCAAAACCGCTCGAGACGAAATTACCCAAGAATACGAAAATACTTCAATGGAGCGAGATAACCTTGCCAGCGAACTCAAAAAACGCGGCAAGCAGCAACAAAAGTCTGGATATCAATATCAAGCTGGTTTTCAAGATGATGATGTTACATTACGACCATCCCAAGATCCTAAGCTGGTTCTTGCAAAAATTGTTTCCAAAGTTCATTTGCAGTTGAAACAACTTGAAGAAGATGTGATTGCAAAAACTACCATCTACCTTCAATTCGACAAAGCAAACAACGCGAGAAAGTGGAACGCAGCCAAAACAACTATGGATGCTTCATCAGCAGAATATCATGCAATGGCAGAAATCCTCTATGGATTGAAGGATGTTGAACAAAGTTTGTGATTGTTTGCACATAACTTGGAGATGGGAGTATTTTGGAATGGATTGAATTGGTTTGGATTGCACTATACCCAGGAGTTGGTATTTGATAGGAAAGGAAAGGATTGGATTGGATTACAGGAGTTGGAATTGATTCAAAAACTTGTACTATTGTTATTATGGATGGATGGTTGGTTTGGACAAAGGAATTGGAGTATCATTATGAACAGGATTGGGAATACCAGAATTGGGAGGACAGGATTGGATTGGCTTGGATTTGAATTAGGAGTTTTGGAATTGGGTTTACACTATACACCTGTATTATTATCAATAAAGATTATTCAATGAGCTTCCTGTTTTCCAAATAAAATGTGATTTTATAATAAGTGGATAACTTCGTGAACCCGTGCAGTAGAGCTTATGCACCTTGGTGGGGAAATGATCTTCCATATTTGTTTTACTATGAAGCTCTCGGACTACTGCTATTTACCCTCACTCTTTAATAATCTTGAATCGTATTTTACAGTGATATAGTTGTATAGATTGAATCTGAATAGCTTCATTATTTAGCGACGTCGCAAAAAATTTCAAGTTACAGCCGAGGTGATCAAATCAATTGAGTGCAAATTGGTGGTAGCGTAGCCTTGCACTCCCAGGATCCAAAACATAGCTCTGAATTATATGATACCATATCAGAAAATAGGTATCGCATCATGGCGACATTTGCGTCAGTTCCCTCTTCTTTATAAAATTTCAATGGTACAAGAAAATGTTCATACT
>JWJB01010902.1:0-10348 GCA_000812895.1 Rutstroemia sydowiana | reverse complement strand
GAAAGCAGCTTTAGCATTGGTTATACTTGAACTTGAGAATTATATTTGATTTCAACCCCCTTCCTCCTTTTCCTCTCCCCTTCCTCCCTTTCCTCCCCCTCCTAATTTTCTCAACAATTTTTCCTTATATTAAAAAAAAAAGTATTTTCGTAACCTAGGACATAGTCTTATAAAGCAATTGTCTATTAGCAAAAATATTCTCTTGTAATGCAATTAATACGATATAGTTTTTATTTCTTTTTCTGCATGTACTTTCCATTTCGGTGATTGATGCTACTTACCTTTAGCTTTTTTCATTTACTAGGCAAATTGTTAAGTCTCATTCTCCACCTTATCAACACTTATTTCCAAAGAAGATCAGATTTCAGCTACAAGCATACATATCCAGCTTGTTACCAGTACAAGTAGCCTGTTCTATGTTAAGTGAAAGATGGACAATAAGTTTTATAAATTTAATATTTCAAGTGAAGATTTATGATTTAATACCGAGTGAGTATTGTCTATATTTATGAAGATCATTGAAGCAAACTGAAAGCTTGTTTGCCAATATCGATGTTTGACCAAGGAGAGAAGCGGTGACGAGGTTATGCTATGGGTGATTAGATCTACTTCGCCGAGCTTTACTGTTCTTAAATTTGCTGGACCTGTATGGTTGATATGATGATTATTTTAAAAGGTTAATTCCCAACCGCAACCATATATGCCTTGCGGTATTTTGGTATGGCAGTATTTTGGAATGGTTAAATATAAAATAGCTTTGGGTCCTACCATTCCCTACCATTCCCCGCCCTTTCCTACCTATTCTTGTGGGGATTCAAACAGAAGTCTTTTCACTCGAATCTCAGATAAGAGGGAGGTTTACTTCGAAAGGCTCTTCATAGTACTTGCCAATACTGGCGTTTCCAAAGTTGTTATCGTTCCTTGTTCTTTTTTTTCGAATTTATCCATCAACCAACACTCTACAGCTTCGTCAATATGGCTTTGGGTTCCGGCACACCAAATTTGAGAAGGTAAGCAAGTTATTTTATCAATCTGCGTTCAAGATTGTAGCCATAAATTCATCTAGGCTCATCGACATGCTTGTTTTGTCGTTGGATTGTTCGCTAATCAGAAACAGTATAATGGGGCGTTCTATTGTGCATATCCAAGTCGGGGAAGATCTAGAGGAGTTTAGTGTTCACAAAGATCTCATCTGTCATCAATCGGCCTATTTCAAAGATGTCTTTGCTTCTGGCAAAGGAGAATCTACCACCGACACAATGAAGCTCCCTCTTACCGAAGTCCTTGTTTTTGAGATGTTTTATTATTGGCTATATACTCAGCAGTTGTGTTTCGATGAGCAAGAAGCTGAACAAGACAATGACATGGAGGTGGATCCGAGCGATAAATCATATGATGGATTCGTAAACGATGGCTCTAACAAGGAGAACGAGGAGTACGAACCCGAGCACGAGGGGGATGAGACATACGAGCCATCTGAAGACGAGGACGAACTCAAAAATGTGAAGATCGAATCAGAATACGCTACACAGATGAACGGAATCTTGAAACTATATGTCTTTGCCAGTACAGCTCGAACTCCTGTACTTCAAAACCTGTGCATCGACAAATTCCACGAGCTGAGCGAAATCGGTCATGTTTTCCCTACCGAACTTATACCCTACATCTGGGAAAACACAACAAAAGGCGATCCCATTCGACAGCTTCTGGGCGATATGCTAATCTGGGAGAAAGATCCCAAGATATTCATGGAACACCCGGAACATTTTCCAGAAATTTTGAAGACGAATCTTTTGGCCAATATGAGACAGGTCATTTCGAGCGGTGTAGTAGAGCCCACCAAGACCGATTCCGACAGAGCGAGGCCCTTTTGGTATATCGCTGATGAGCCGGCCGCTCTTGTTAGTCCTTTGCATAATATGGAAGATTATCACCATAATTGCGGGGAGGTACAACCTGAAGAGGTGAAGTCGGAGTATACGGAAGCTTTGATGTTGTAGATTATACTTTGCGAGACTCGGATTTCTAGAATTGGCAAGCAAGGCAAGCACGATGCTTGACTATGTTATCTCAATATCGACTGCTGAGTCTAAGGTACTGTTCTTCCTAGATAGTTATACAAATATTACGGGAAAAACTTGAATACAAATAACGATTTTATGGGTTTTATTCTTTAAGTGGAACGTGAATAATGGGTTGTCAAAAAGGATTTTGGAGATTATAAAATGATAGATCACCAGGAGGTGCAATAAATCCATCATCACAGCACAGCATCTGATTATATATGATTTTCTTATACAATGATTTGTTCAAATTTAGATTTTTTAATTCTAAGAGGTGATAGATTTATTGCACCCACTGGTGGATGAACAAGAAGTTTTATAAATTTGATTTATTAAGTGCTGGTTGAAGATTGAAATTAACTACTAAGTGAGCATTGCCTGCATCTACCTACCCCCTTTTCAACATAACGACGATGTTCGAGAGTAACTCCAGTGGTATACAATATTCCAACCCACGTTCTAGCAAGGCTCCCAGCTATAAACCATATTAAATCCGCAAAACTGCCTTTGCACAGATGTTACTGCCAGAGGTCTCGATGTAAATTTCCTTTTGTATGTGTGAGGAATAAGAGCACACAATTACTTCAGTAGCTCTTCTATCACGTAGGAAGTTTAAATAGAAGATATTATGGAGAAACCCGAGGATAGCGACATCACCGTTAAAGGCCAATTTAGGATCAACTCAATGAAATGCTGAACATACAAGACAGATGAAAAAGAGAAATCTTGTAGGTGTAGAAGTCGAACTCAGAAGTATATTAATATCACATATCAAACCAGAGATGTTCTACGAAGCGGACTTGCAAGATTTCGACGAGGAGATAAAGGGTATCATTGGCTAAAAGCTCTCTATATCATACGCATAAGCTAAATCAAATACCCCATGCATCAATACCATCTAATATCGTGTTCACGTGTATCCACCGTCCAATAGTTCCTAAACCCCCAGATTGGAGGAACCAGTCCGTTTCCAAATCATCGCCGCTGCTAACAAAGCACAGGCCGTCGCCCCAGCCGCAACATACATGCTCGTCCTATCCGGCGCTTCCTCTTCCGATTTTGGAAATGCAACGCTGGGGTTGGTGGCCGCTTCAGCTAGGGTTACAAATAATTCACTGATGCTATGCCATGTTACGCTAACATGTAATGGTGCATTCATATTCATCCCCATCGTATATTCGTCGGGTTGAGTTTCCGATCTCTGCGTTGTTTTGTCTAGGTCTGCTTTGAGTGCGGTGCAGATAGCGGGCAATTCTTCTAGGTAGGGGTATTTCTGGCGTAGTCGCACGATATGGGAGAATGAGTCAGGATCAGACGAATCATAAGTGTAGCAGAGTAGATCGCATGCGTCCAGCTTGGCGCGGTTCTCTAGGATGGCGGATTCAATTTCTCCGAGCTCTTCCAGAATTAGATAGCATTGTTTGCCACCGGGAAGCTCGACACTATTGACGGCTGTACGGGATTTGATGGTAGGGCGGTAGAGGGGATCAAATGGTCGGTTGAGGAATGCATCAAGGATGGAGGATTTGCCGGAATTAGAGGCGCCTAGGACGTAGCAGAGAATAACGTTACGTTCGATACGGACAGGCCGCCGGCGCCTCTTACGCGGTTTGGTTACTTTGAGCGCGGATGTGGTAGATGAACGCGGACCGGGTGTAGGTTCGAATCCGAGGTAGGCGAGATATGAAAGAGTTGTGGTGGGGCTAACGAATGTGGTCATGCTCCATTGGGCAAGCCACCCTTGGAGAGTTATGTATCCTGCTTCGTTTCGGACGGTGGAGGAAGGGAAGTTGGTTTCTAGCCAGTATTGAGGAAGCCCAGGAGTAGGCGCAAAAAGAGCATCGAGTTCATTGTCGTTTAAGCCTCCATCGTTGTCTTTGGCAAACAAGACAAATAGATCAACGAAGAATCGATACCCAGCGGGACTGAGTTCAGCAGAAGCAAATTCAGGAATCTCGAGTTTCGGATGCAGAAAGCTTTCCTTCAAACTTAAACTATCTGTGTAGTGATATTTTCTCAGTATGATCCATATTGTCTCATGCCTGCCCTTCTCGGCAAATATTTTGTTCAGATGTATGAACCCCTTTCTGTCAATCCCTCGTTCCATATTTGAGTTTGGAGATGCTCTGCTTATTGAAAGCTTGATGTTTTCCAGATCATTCGGAGCTAAAGACTTCTCAAAACACTTGGCTTGAAAGTCTTGCATCTCTTGGTCATTCAAGTAACCATCCTGGTCTTTGTCGTTCAAATAGAATATCCTATTTAAGGCTGCTACACACGCCGGCTTCAGGTTTCCTTCCTTAGAATCGAATAGAGGTGCAATTGGGTGTGTCACAGCCTTTTGACATAAAAAGAAAACTTCATTAACATTATGGTGCTCCCTTGCGCTCGTTCTTATGCAAGAATCTATCTCCTTAAACTCTCCCATGACAGGTAACATTTCATCCTCTATAACCTGTGATGTATTTCCACTTGTAGTTAATTCCGACTTGTTGGCACATAACACCACTGGGACATTTACACCCAGAGAACGAAAGTATGGCATCCAAAACAGGGCGACTCGCTCATAGCTATAGTGATCGGAGTATACCAACAGTATAACATTTGACTTCCTTATTTCTTTTCGCAGCGTGTTTCGATCCTGGGGCAATGCAGATGTATCGACAATTGTAGTGGTAACATTTTCTGGTGTGCCAATACTAGGAGGAATAGTTATTTGAGGAAGGACAGGTTGAATTTTGTTGGTTACAAAAACATCTTTGACCAGCGATGTGATGAGACTAGATTTACCAGTTCCATCATCTCCGCAGACACATATTCGTACTATAGTAGTCATGGTGATAAGTATAAGCTATAGTCAAAAGGAAAGAGTATAGGTAGGCTCGGCGGTTTAGACTGACCTGTTGCCATCTCTTTATAGCCTTGTATGACGAGGCTATTTGACTTTCATCCTTTAGACAGAGCACCAGGAGAGTAAAGTTGAACTAATTCTAGAACTAGAAGTATAAGGAAGGTACCCTAGCCAAATAAAGAAAGGTCGTGAAACATTTAGTAAACTTGATTAATATTTTGATTGATTGAGGATTAAAATACGGTAATAAAGTTTGAAAATTAAGTTCATTATTTCAGCATACTCTTGCTACGTATTTAGCTGTAGGTACTCGTCTAGTACTATAAAGTTTGAGAAGTTGTGCTGTCATCGATTATCTTTCTCCTAATTTGGCTTTAGTTCTACCTCTAGATACCTAAGCTAGGTAGGGTAGTTTTACCTTAACTATCTCCACAAATTAGTGCTCATGATTACAGATGATAAGCCGTAATCCATGAATCTCTATTCTACTCTACACTGATATGCCTACTCACTGCCCTCTCCGCTTCATCAAGAATTGAGTCCCTATTACTCAATCAAGTAAATCAAATGAATATAAATAGCACATAAAAAGGCCTCAAAATTTCCTATTCAAATTCGATATATGAAACATACCTAGTAGTATTATATTTACTATTAAATGAATATATATATGCCTTTCAATTTATATAACTATAACTTGGTAGCCCCTACTTCATAGCCTGCATATATAGGTTCTAATATAGAACTTCAGACGATAGAACCTCCAATTAACCCAATTTACAGGCATATTACCCCACACAATTTTGTATCGTACTCGTACCTGCAGATAAAGAAAGATATAGATACTGTACGAAACCTACTCTACTGTCAGTATTAGCATTACTCGAACTCGTATCAATCATTTATTCCATCTCTGAATAACTTCTTAAGTTTACCATCTTTTATTGTTACCTATTTGTGCAACTCATGTCCGGTATGTTGTAAGTAGTATTCAACTCATTTTCATCTTACCCGATGTGAATGGACTCGTGCACTGATATATTCCCTCAGTGTGTTACCACCGCCCCCGCGATATCCTTCGCAAGCAGCCTACCAGGCCGCCGTTCAAAATGGGACGATTCAACCGATGATTGAAACGGTTAATTCTCTCAAGCATCCTGAGGGATCGCTCACCCAACTACTTGTCGGAGAAGGTAGAATTACTGCGCCGCTTCTTTAAATAGATATATGCTAAAGTTTTGGAAAGGAACATATAACCTGCGAGACGATATATGGATCGCGACACCTCCTCCTCATCCCTCCGAATCACCAGTCGTAAATCAAAACCCATTAGCTACGGACCCTCAACCCGCGACGGCAGGAACTAAACTCTCACTTCTATCCCTTAGTTCGAAATCCTCGGCACCCAATCTATATAGGTTAGATACAAATAAGAGCAGTTCTCGGTCAGGGCTAGCCCACTCGAGTATACAAGAGCACCCTTACGAGAATCGCAGCTCTACGGAGCAGATACCTGATAGCAGCGATGGCGGAGGGACTTCTGTCAATGGCAGTGGGAGAGGAGCTACGGTTTCAATAGGATCAGCCCCTGCGTTTGGTGAAGGAAATTCCATGCTTTCTCTGTCGAGCAAAGATGCTAGTAAGCGTCGAAAGCCAAAGAATGGCCTTGTGAAGAGCAATTCTTCCTTTATCTCAAGGTGTATACCACATGAGAAATTTGACAAGAGATTGCAAGAGCGACCCAGTGATGGCTACTTTGCCTTTGCAAATATTAATCGCGCGTTTCACTGGTTTGATCTATCGTGGCCTGAAAAGAAGCATGAGCAACTCCTTAAAGTTCTCTTCACTAAGGGGCATTGCCTCTGCCACGATGTCAATCCAGTCACAAAATCACCTAGTCATATAGATTTAATATTGGGTTTCTCGACTGGAGAGATAATTTGGCTTGAGCCCATGTCGCAGAGGTACACTCGACTAAACAAGAATGCAAGTGAGCCGATTCTTTGGAAAGGCACGGAATACTAACTCTTATAGGGTATCATAAACGCAACACCAGTTTCTGAGATCAAATGGATTCCGGGCTCTGAGAATCTGTTCTTAGCTGCACACATGGATGGCTCTCTTGTCGTATATGATAAAGAAAAGGATGATGCCGCGTTTTCACCGGAAGAGAATGGCGCAGAGACTGATGTATCATCCGAGCCGAAAGGGAATTTAAATGGCAGTACGAAACTCAATATTCATATCGACAAATCCGTACATTCAAAAAATCAGAAAAACAACCCGGTTTCCTTTTGGAAACTATCAAATCAGCGAATAAATGCCTTCGCTTTCTCTTCCGACAACAGACACTTGGCTGTTGTATCCGAAGATGGGTCGCTACGAATCATTGACTATTTGAAAGAACAGTAAGTTTCCACAACATGTTGAGGAATTCACCATCTAATGAATGCAGGCTTCTTGATCTCTACCGCAGCTACTATGGGGGTTTTACTTGTGTGTGCTGGTCGCCTGATGGTAAATATGTTATTACGGGTGGCCAGGATGACTTGGTATCCATTTGGTCGGTTGCAGAGTCTGTCATTGTAGCACGGTGTCAAGGCCATCAATCTTGGGTCACGGATGTATGCTTCGATCCTTGGCGCTGCGATGATCGGAACTATCGCTTTGGCAGCGTAGGTGAAGATGCTAAACTCCTGTTATGGGATTTCAGTGTTGGAATGCTGCATCGACCTAAAGCTGTAAGTTCATGATATGCTTATTCCTACAAGACAAATCACTAAACTGCGCAACAGGCATCTGTCCGCCACAGAGGTAGTGTATCATCACGTTTGCCTGGCTCGCTTCAGCGAGTAGAGACAACGGGAACAGCAACAACAAGGCTTCGGTCTAATTCAAACATCTCCACCACCTCTCACCAAAATCGTTCCGAAACACTCGTGCATCCTGTTGAGTCTCGCGCGAACATCGCCATATTACCTCCTGTCTTGGTTTACCCACCGAATCCCCCCATAGCTCACGACGAACCAGATGCAAGGGCACATGATTCGAAAATCGTTAGCGAGGATCCGTTATGCTGGTTGGGCTTTACTGAGGATGCTATCCTCACTAGCTGCAAGACTGGTAGGCAGCATCATTTCTTTATTACCCGTTTGGTTACAATGTAGAATTGTGACAATTTCAATTACGCGCATGCTAATGATATCGATAGGACATATCAGAACTTGGGATAGACCGAAGGATGGTGTCAGTAGTGAAAGCGGGTCTAATTACTAATTATCTAAGAAGTGACATATAAATCTAGGGATGAAGTTAATGTAGCAGTTTGCCCCTGGATACAGTACATTGGCATGAGTATTCAAGAAGATAGCGAGCGACAAATAGGTTTTAGTACAACATTTTGATACTGGGCTTGCACATAGTAAATAATGGAGTATTGGTGGGCTGGCTAGGTAATTGGATGGTTAATCTTGGTTGGAAGGGCTGATAAGCTTAAGGCTATGTAATGCAAGCAACAAGTTTGATACATATTCGCAGTTCTTGTGAATATAGTCATTGTCTCAGTGGGGCCTACCAGGATCGCCCTGTAGTGCTAGACTTCTTGATGCGCAGACTATCTCTTGAATCTGATCATGATTCTTTAACCCGTGATAATCAATTGCAATGCACTGTAAATTTGAGTGGATGCTCACTACTTGTCTTCTAACTACCTCTCCTACCTACTACATTGCCACATATTGTATAGTATTGCGATATGCTAACACATCATCGCAATATCATCACCACTTAAATACAACCCAAGATACTGGTGACAGAACAGCCTTTGGACACTCAAGCGAAATCATAGAGTGGGTATTTCAATTCTATTTGCGAACGAGCATGACCATCCCAGCCATTGCATTACATATCTATTTGAATTCCCTCCCTTACAAGCCATTCCATTCGTAAGAGTATCTATTTAGCCCCATATCTGTCATATACACATGCCATACATAAACTCTATCTAAACTCCTTCATAAATTCTTCATGGAACTTCGTGATTCTACCCACCCACTCCGTACCGGGAGCTAAAAAGGTAGTGCGGAAATGCAATGTGTTTTCCTTTTGACCGAAACCTGAACCGGGCACTACACATACACCGGTAGCTTCGAGGAGACGATGACAGTAGAATTCATCGGGGGATTGCTCTGCAGCTTTGGCGGCTTCGACAGCTTTGGCGGGGATGTGAATGGCGGGGAATAAGTACATGGATCCCTGGATTTGTTAGGGGTTGGAGGAATAGACAATGACGAGAGGATGGAAGATATACCTGAGGTTCCTGACATTCAACACCTTCCATCTGCTTAAATGCTTCAAAAAGTGCTGTTGCCCTCTTTTGTAAACCGGCAAAGATGCCATCATATTCTTTCTTATACAGTTCATAACTATCATCTCCTTGCTTCGGTGGGTTGACCATTAATTCTACCAGACATTGACCAATAACAGGTGCACACAAACTAATTGATATGAATTTGTAGATTTGCTCAACGACTTCCGGATCAAAGCCACAGAGCTCAAAATATCCTCCACGGTGTCCACATTCTCCGACCATTCCCTTTGATATACTGTGTAATGAAGCAAGTTCGACATTGTCATATTTCTGGGGTGTGGCCTTTTGCATGTCGCGGAGAACTTGCTTGAAACTGTGGAATTTGCCTTGGAAAACATTGGTTTGGTATACCTCATCTGCCATGACGACCAATGACTTTTCAGCGGCGAATTTAATCACAGCTTCGATGTCTGCTGGGGGAAGACTAGCACCGGTTGGATTTCCAGGGTTGATAATAACAATCGCTCGAACGTCTGTTCCTTCCTCGACAGCTTTTGCGTACCCTTCCTTGATAGCTTCAAGGTCTGTTCCCCAGTTTTTCGATTCGTCGAGATAGTACGGAACACATTTTGCGTCGAGAACTGAGAGTGATGCAGTATACAGAGGGTACTGAGGTATTGGGACAAGGACACCAGTGTTGGGTGTTGCACAGATGATGTGGAGGAGAGTATTGACACCTGAAGAGGCACCGGCAGAGAGGTAAATTTCCTTGGGGTCAGCGGGATGGCCGTCTCGTTCTATTTCGAAAACGGATTAGTCGGGCCTAAGTCACAGATAAATAGGAAGCTCATCATTAAAGAACATACCCTCAATGAACCTTGCCACGCTCTCCTTGATACCTGTAGCACCACCACTGGCACTGTAGGCACCCACCGAACCAACCTCCTTCAATAGCCACTTGGCCCTCTCAATCACATCCTTCTTGTAACCCAAGGCATTCAGCAGCACATCCTCCTTTTCCAACAGTGGGGGATATTCTAGCAGACTCAGGACTTGTCTGAAGAACGTAATAGGTTTCTGATCTAATTGCTGAGGATTTCCGATATAGATTTAATATTGGGTTTC
>JWJB01010901.1:0-16019 GCA_000812895.1 Rutstroemia sydowiana | reverse complement strand
TTGACTGGCTGAATTGCCCAAAAAAAATTATGCTATTGCTTTTGATGATCCAAGGATGAAAAGCTGTTATAGTAAGTATACAACGTTGACCTTTCCAGAAGTTTAAAAATTGTGTGGTGATCGAAAGTATATCATCGTTAAACTTTTATGCATTCTTCTCCATGTACCATGGATCGGAGAAGAATATTAAATTCGGCGTTTGATGGCTTAGGTTGCACAGTACACAAGTACTTGGTACAATTCATCAGCCAGTCGCAGAGTGACCTTTTCATCGAAGCCCAATGGCTGGCTACGACTGGCTATTATAATTTCAAGCGCCTGGCTGCAGATAACTCAGGGGGGAGTGAGCAATGAGCACTGAGCACATTTAGATACCTACCAGATCTAGCACTTTAATGGTAGCCTGCAATCTGCAACCCTGTGATGAGCGGTCCAGATTGAGCGCTAACACTAGGCTGATCCTCATTATCACTCCTTTAGGATGAAGTACCACTTAAGTATAATTTGACGTACCAAATGAACACCAGAATGAACAACAATTTGATTCAAATTTATATCCAAAAATAGAAATCATTGACATACTATAATGACAAATTGACCACAAACCTCGAAGAGACTCGAGACTAGGTAGGCAGAGGTTGCTCATGAAAATTAAGGCCAAATATCCAAAAAAAATTAGGTTTGAGAAATGGATTGTTCCTGGTGTTCCAGAATTTGTAGCTCTTTGGTGACATGTGGGCAGCTCGCATGGACATCATCCACCCAATGTTGAAAGTTTTGGTGAAAGTTTTGGTGACAGCATAGAAACCATCTCTTAATAAAGTTCCTGTACTTCATCAATACCTACTACCTAGAAACCGGTACCTGTTAGGAAAAGAGTCTGTGAGACCGGCAAAAAAACTTGTAAAACTATTCGTTCACCAACTTACTGCACGCTTTGTATATTATCTCTGTGTACTCGTGTGATGTACGTGAGCAATACTGTTGCAATACTTTTGCAGTAACATATGTTATTGGAGCGAATATTTACCATAATTCCAACGAAGTGATACCTAATAGAAAAGGACAGAGAGTTGTGAGAGAAGTTAGAATTGTAGGTCGAAGAGTCCATTGTTTCTATTGTTCTAAACTTCTGCCCCTTCATTCAAAGGTCCGCAAAGTTCTTTGGTACGTAATTATGGAGTGGCTGTTTTGCTAATAACCCCGGAATAATGGAATAGAATGTTCAGTTGTAACTTGTAACATAATATAACCAGTATGATACCGGCAATATACCAGATAGGTAAATGATATGGGGGAATGATTATCGTTAAAATTGGTTCCTTCATACAAGATCTCAAAACTTAAAAGATTAGTTGTACAATTTCTATACAATTGATTGATTATATTGGACAGAACTACAAGTCTGTGCTAGTAATGATATCGGAAAGGTGAATAGACTCGATGTTTTGTACTAATGTGCCGTGCCGTGTTACTTCGGTATGTATAGATAGTTCTACAACAGGAGTAGATCAGGAGTAGATTGTGAAGCATTGGCTGTTGTGTACTGTAGTAAGTAGTATGTAGGTACTCGAGCTCCGTACCTACCTAATGGCTTTTTAATACCTACGTAGGGAAACTTAATATGTAGAATTTGGAACCAGTAGAAAGGTAAGAAATTGAGTTGGCGGGTATATCGGTTAAAGGATCCATTCCTTAAAACTTATTGATTGGATTATAAACTATTTATTAAAATTATGTATAAACCGTCAAATATGATCGAATGATTAAACAAACGTGGAATTGTAATTTTGAAGCAATTTATGGTTCAGATTTTATGTTCATCTATCCAAATGCCGTTAAGCAGGCATAAATTGAAAAATATCTAGGTAAGGTAGTAGACTACCCTTGAGGCTTGAAGGCATAAAAAAGAAGAAAAATATTGGATGATCTATTCTACCTGAGTTGATAAACCAATTAAATTTCATTTGTACCTGAATTTACTTATCTAATCTAATATATTTCAAGTTTAGCTTATTATTTACCTATAAAATAAATGTAGTATTTAATATTAGGTACATATCATTGGACATTCCTACTAGGTACTACCTAATTATTTCTTTTACTCCTTACTACTCTACTTTGGTAGGTTCCTTGGATGAAAATGACCTTACTTGGATGGAAAGACCTTGTAATAGTTACTTATAATTAATCAAAAAAATGGAAGAAGGAACAAAAAAGAATGTAGTCGTTGCCCAAATAAGGAATTTTATAAATGAATAATTACTTAAATAGGAAGTAAGATTTAAAATTACTGATGAAGAAAATCCCTTTTTGAATTATACCTCATTTGAAAATGAATGATGAACCGACTTTGTGTACCTTTTCTTTTGCTTTTTATCTTTTTTTAAACAATCAATTCGGAGATTCATCCTTTTCTAACCTTTAGGGACCCGTTTACAAAAAAAATATTATCTCCTTTAGATTGACTTGCTCTGTGCGCATCTATTTCCTTTTCTCTTTTGGTACCTGGTTCAGTAATAATTGTTTTGATAATTACAAGATCCACTGGGAGGGCCTTACAGACAATATGGAGTTCGTCGCAGATATACGAGGAAACGTTCACCCCTCTAATACTTATTACTCTGATGCTCATTACGCTTCAAATCATTCACCCTCACCTTCAACTTCATCTGATTATATAGCCGCCATCCCGGTAGTTCAATCACAAGAAATCCAACAAAGACCCAATTCTCGACCAACAAAGAATCCTACCGAACCGCACCAGTCACAAACACAGTCAGCCACAGCAAGAACACGTACCTTTTCTTCTGCATCTACAACATCCGTCAATTCAGTCCGTCGCAAACCTTTACCTGTGAGTGCCTCACCACTGGCAACCAGGTTTTCTACTAGGTTTTCCTCGGCCGAATATTTCAATCCAACTCTAGAGGAGTTACCTGAACCAGATCTTCCTTTTTCGCGATATACTGCTGTGGGGGATAGCCCGACATTATATGAGTTTCCCTCAAAGTCTAGGGCGTCTAATCCATTTTCTCCAAACGCTTCAAAAAGAACTTCTACAAGAAGTTCAATAAAGAGTTTGAAACACCAACAGCCTTTGTCAAAGTATGTTTATTAGTCCCAGCAATGCCATTTTAAGTTGCGCTTTTCGCGATGGTTTCAATGAATGTTAACTTTTCACTATCAGCAGAGTTCCAAACGAAAATACTGCTTGGCCGTCAGTGCATTCAGATCAATCACCCAAACAGAGTCGAATATTCAGCCCCAAAAGTCCAAATCTTTTACTTTCAGGCCAAACACACCTACCGGGGGCCTCTAGGCATGCGAGATTGAAGAGTGATTCATCTGAGGGTTCTGATTCTGAACCTATAGACCATCGGTACAGGGACTCCAGTACAGCAAGTCGTACCGATTCGGCTACTATGTCAATATTCTCATCCAGAGCTACACCACCAAAATTACATGATATCATACCTAATGCCCCGGCACGAACTTCTACTCAAGAATCTCGCGACTCCATTTCGACCATCCACAAGCCAAAATCCCCAGGGAAGCTTGGATCTCTTTTCAGCTGGGGAGGCAACGCATCCCCGTCGAGCTCAACAACTACCTTTTCAGATGACAAAACCGACTACTCTCCCATACCTTCAACAAATGTCTCCCCATACAAACTTGCTCAAGTGGACGATACCCATTCCAGGGCAGGCAGCATTAGAGCTACACCAACCGCGATCGATATACCAAGAGCGAATGCCAGTACACATCTCGACATACCCGTAGTAACACCAGCGACCTCACCACTACAAATCGACGAGATGGAGAAAGAATTGAAGGATATCAGTATGGAGTTGGCGTCCTCCATTAGACGAGAACTGGATTTGGAAGATCTTGTCGAGAGACTACAATCGGAGGTTCAGAACTCGGGGTCAAATTCTAGCAAGCGAACTAGCGATTATTTCTCAGATTCTGGCACGAGTTCTTATGCCAGATATGGAGAACCTGATACCAAGCAAGAAGAGATGGATCGTGCCATGAGAAAAACTGAACAAGAAAAGGCTTCGATTAGGTTAGAGCTCACCAACAAAGTGCAGGATGAGAGAGGTATCAGAAAACAGCTCGAGAGTCAAATTCGAGCTCTCGAAGAAAAGGCATCACAAGTATGTCTCCCTGGTTTAACCCTACTTAATTCAACTAACGTTCTATTCACAGGTTGATCTCGTTGCTATGAATTCCCTTGATGCTACCGGACGTGTGAAAGAATTAGAAGCTACTTGCGAAGATTTACGACGGAAATTGTCAGAGGAACGTCAAGTCAAAGACAACTTCGAAGACTTATTATCGGCACTCAAGGGAGAGATCCAAACGTCTCGTAGTGAGCGTGATAATCTGCGAGAAGAAATCGTCCCCCAACTCAAAGCCCGAGTTGAAGGCCTCGAAGCGCAGGCCGCTGAGCATGAAAAGTTGACGTACGAACAAACTAAAATGCAGCAGGAACTTCAAAACTTGAAGAAGGAGAACATCATTCTGATCAACGCGAACCGACTGCAGTTGGAGATGCAAGAAAGAGATCAATTTGGATCCATTTCAGAAGAGTTTGCCCAGCCGAAGGCAAGGACATCTATTTTAGGTATTGGACTTGGCGGACTAAAACGCTCCAACTCTCTTGCGCAGACTGGTAGGACAGCTCGGTCACCAGGGGGTCTATCAAGGTCAACCTCGGTGAAGTCTATAGAGTCCAAAGATGCTCTTGCGGATCGCGTTAAGGATATTGAACTCCAGCGAGACTCATTGCATCGTGCCCTCAAGAGCTTACTAGAACGCCAAGAACATCAAAATCGCGAAACCCAAAAGAGGATCCGTCAGCTAGAAATGGAGAGAGATCGCGCATTAACACAATCGCCGAAACGAGTAGGGTATGATGAGGAGGTATCGAATTTGAGAGAGGAAATCAATAACCTTCGTCGTCGCGCCGATGACGCAATAGAACAGAAGTGGCAGTGCGAGAAAGGTCTGAGTGGTTTGAAAATGGATCTTGACCGTGCTGAGCAGGAAATTGGATCGCTGCGTACCTTGTTATTGGAAAAGGATATATTGATAACGAAAAGATCAAGTTCCAGTTCACGACCTGGCAGTTCCCATGCAACTTCGGAGACGCTCGAACGCGCCTACAGAGACCTTCAGTCCGCTTACACTTCTTCGCTTGAACGGATCAAGAATCTCGAAATGTCGTCAACTACTGATGAGGAGACCGCTAGGGCCATGGAACGTCTGGAAAAGAGCTTGTCGGATGCCATTTCCGAGAGAGACTTTGCACAGCAAGAGATTGACTCCCTCAGAGAACAAACTGAATCTTTGAAAGAGTCGGAAAAACAACATCTCAGTGATGAGATGGTGCTCGCAGATGAATTACGGGATTCTGCAAAGCGGGTTGAAGAATTGGCTGGGCAAGTTCGACAACAACTTAGCTCCAATAGTACCCTCAGACAACGCCTGTCAGAAACTATCGAGCGTGGAGAAAGAGAGCAAAAAGCCAATGCTCAAAAGATCATGCTTCTGCAGATAAAACTCAAGAACCTTGAGGACGAACTTATGGCTGCACAGCAGACCTCGGAATCGTCGATTTCTCGCCACGAAGACGAAATTCGTGACCTCAAGGAGAGCCATAACACACAACTTCAACGAGTGAAGTCAGATTCTCGATCACCTCGTTCTTTTGGGCCAAAGTCGCCTATGTCACCATTATTCTCCAACCCAAAGAAAGTGCCCCGTCTTTCAGTAACCACTTCTGGCAAGGGTATGTCGGTAACCGAGGATTCAAAAGTTGAGTTCTTGAAACAACAAGTCGTGAACCTCGAGGCAGCTCTTGCAGAAGCTGATAGGGAGATGGAGGAAGTTGTCGGTCGTATGAATATTGCGCAAATCGAGGTTATGGAATTACAAAATGAACGTGAAGAGGCTGTACGAGAAACGAAGAAATTACAGAAGGCAATCGAGCAAGAGAGGCAAAGAGCCTTTGAGGGTAAATTTGCTGCTCTTTCATCATGATCCGGACCAAGGCGTTTTTGAGGTTGTTTTGTCAAGCGAAACTTAGCGTTTGTCCAGTTAGCGCCCTTCCACGTTGCATTGCATTGCTTTGCTTTGCATCTTTGCTCACAAGTACAATTGAGCTTAATATCGGAATCTGGAGAACAGATAAAGGAGAGTGGAGAAAGACGAGTTTACATGTTTCTCGTCATTATGTTCATTTTTATTGTTTTTGTTGCGGCACATTACTCCGTATATCATGGAGAAGGCCGCGGTGCATTTCGGTACCGGCAGGTGCCTATATTTTATGGTCCCCGCCACACAAAATCTGGCGTGGTGATGACCGGGGAGGAAACAGGATTAGGACTAGCTATCTATGTGTATGCATAAAAGATGGCAGATCAAAGATGGCTTAATTACTTGAAAAGTGGGGAATATCACTTATAGGTATGGAGGGAACACATGGAGACCCAAACGTCATGAAGACTAGGGATCAGATGTATATTATTGTACTGTATGATTATTGTAAACTGTACACATTAGATATTAATGACATATTAAATCACATCATACCCCCTAGGTCTCCCCTGGGGCCTGAAATACTGGGAGATCGTATAAGTTTAATGTATCTCCCTCAAATGAGCCGCAAAGGCTTGATCGCAGCGGACGGGAAGCTCATTGCGGGAAATTAATCCCACGTGCAAAGGAAAATGATGTGAGCGCAGCAGTTAACCCTGGTTTTGAGCATATACGAAAATCATGCGAGCAACACTTCGACAGGGAAACAGGAGCAACTTTTGACCGCCACTTGAAACAGGTTTATGTATAAAATTATTGGCGAGATGTTAGAACTTTGCTTTGGACTAGGAGTTGAATAAGAACATGGGAATTCAGATGCGGCTAGGAATACGTATATGATGGAATTTAAGGGAGTCTGTGGACTGGGGAACCGCAGCCGAAAATTTCATCAGGTTCGAAAAGGTATTGTTGACAGTCACAAGTGGCTCTTGAGTTGCTGAGAAGCGAGCTAAGGGGTCGTGGTAAGTAAAAATGTTGGCGGATACCTAGTGGTGGATTAGAATCTAGTGATTCGAGTATTGACAGCGGCGCGCATTTATTGTGCTGTACGGCGTTTCATATACCCTCTGTTGGATGTTGATTTGGTTTGTTTTATGGGCCTTTGATTTTCCCTAGCTTTTTCGAATTTGAAGAGCAATGGGTGGTTTGCGATTTCATGAACTTCAGAGGCTTAAGAATTGTTCAATCTCAATAATTCATAAAAATGGGATGCAGAAGGTTAGGAGATGTGCATAAAAATATTATACAGTACTATTTGCTGGCCCGGGAAATTTATGTGTGGGGCATAGAGTAAGGTAGGTATATAGATTTAAATAAGCAGCGTTCTTGCATCAAACACCAGGACGAACCGCGAGGTACCCGGGGCAGGATGAATGGTGTGTTGGTGGTGTAGTGGATATAAGAGAGGAGTGATGGAGTGAGTCGCCGGTTCGAAAAAAATCCCTACGGGGGTTTCTGGCCCCGCGGGGGAATCACAGTTTTGCCATTTTTTTCTGGATTTTTTCTGGATTATTGGAAGGTTCTTGGAATTGAAGTTTTTTTTTTTGGAGACGCGTTTTATTTGGTGGTTGTGTTTTTTTGGAGAGGGAGAGGATGATGGGGGAGAAGTGAATGTGTAAGCGAGGAGGGCGCGAGAAGGGCGGCGGCATATCAATCAATGGGCCGGAATTATATGTCTCACTGATAGAGAATACTAGTTTTGATAATTAAAAAAGCTTTGCATATATCAGCTTACGTTTAATCAACCTCATATGCAACTGTAGTAGTGTTGGTTGGAACAATTAATTTGTTAAATATGTTTGAGCCTTCAGGGACTGGGACAATGGAAATTTTATTGCGAGAATGAATGTTGATTAGAAGATAAAGTTTATTAATCCCCGGCGGTTTGTCAATGTACTACACTACACTCGGTGGGATTCTTCACTCTAAGTGACTTCATATCGACCTCTTCCAAATTCCTGGTGATCCCTACTGATTCGCAGTACGTACTGGACTTTTTGGGGGCCCTCCGCTCTAGCTAAGTGGTTCCCCTCTCTACAGTATCGAGTTCTTGGTGGAACATAAAGCTCTTTATTCCGTCCGAAATACGTTACCCCACTCGGTAAGCTTTCTTCCAAAGCTGAAGTATATGAGTTCTGATGATCATGTATGTGTTGCAGGCATATTTTACTAGTCTCTAGAGCACAGTATAGTATTACTGGCTCAGCAATAGGTACTTCCCAATGCTCAGTTCCTTCTATGCTCTCTCTTGGCTGCTGTCGGCTTAAATTATATGCTATTGATCAGCTTTCACAAGCAATGTAGTGAATTGTGCTTGCCCATATTGAAATCCCGGTATTTCAGTTACGTATGATGATAGTCTGTTTCCTTCTTCCCCGTTCGGCTATTTAAACTTTTTAAACAGAAACACGATGGAGGCTACTAGCTTCACTTCTCCGTAGGTGTGCGGTCAATGACACTAAGGCAATGGACGGATCAATACGGTTCTAAAAGTTGTTGCTTATATTTATTGTGTTTATTTCAACAAAATATTCACCATCCAATCCTGCCTATATGTTCAATTCAAATCCTCAAGCCTTCGCCGCTGCCGCTACCTCTGCCTCCTCTTCCTCCCTTTTCATCTTAGCTTCATACTCCGCCATATTATTGATTCCTTTCGGCATCCCATTCGGAAACA
The DNA here is from genome assembly GCA_000812895.1 of Rutstroemia sydowiana. Classification (NCBI taxonomy): domain Eukaryota; kingdom Fungi; phylum Ascomycota; class Leotiomycetes; order Helotiales; family Rutstroemiaceae; genus Rutstroemia; species Rutstroemia sydowiana. The sequence goes on along the minus strand of JWJB01010901.1, from coordinate 7,237 downwards.
ACCCCATCTCATCCATCAACCTATCTCTAACCTCCATAGACTTGATCCACGAAGGTCTAGCCGCGAGCCGCGTATGCCACGCATCGACATTTGGGAACTGACGGATGGGATTATCCTCGAAGCTTTTTGCAGGAAATCCCATTAAGCTATCAAGTCGATCGTTGTAGGCAACAAATGCCATATCAACATAGGTTAATTTGTTACCAACGAGGTATTCTTTTCCGGCAAGAGCTCCTTCAAGTACACCAAGGTGGCGAAGAATCTCGTTGCTGTAGCGCTCAATGACAGAGGGAATCTTTTCGGGGAAAAGCACTGAGAACCTATATTTGGTGCAGGCTGAGATTAGTTGGTGCACGAAATCTTGGCGTGATGTGAATCTGAAATTGTATGAGGAAAGGTTCGATAATACTTACACACCGCATTGTCCGAAATATGGACCTTGTCCACTCATTTGAAACATGAGCCACTGTAAAAGAAGAGCTCTTTCTTGCAGGGACTCGCAGGTTAAACGCTTCTCTTTGTCGTACACCTCGATTAAATACTGCATGATGGCTCCCGACTCCCACATAGTGACATTGGTGTTTGGGTCAATGATGGCTAATGGACGTGTTAGGGCGTGGGCGAGAAATTGGGAAATCTCATTGGATATGTACCTGGGGCTCTGCCATTGGGGTTGACATCAATGAAGGGTTTCTTCTTGATATCTTCAAATCGAATACACTTGATCTCATAGGGGATTCCGAGTTCTTCGGCTAGGTAGACTATCTATGGCAAAGACATTAGCTAGTCTTACGAGGAATTGGACGTAGCATTATTACCTTCCAAGAGTTTGGACCGGGCGCTAGAGTCAATGTTAGCATTGATACCAGGCTGATTTACTGCGCACAGTACTACTTACCAGTTAGCCATATCTCAATGGGCTTGGTCTCGGCTTTGTTGCTCATATTGAGTATTGGTTGCGAATAATAATTTGAACAAATTTTTAACTTTAACGTGTGAAAAGTAGAATTTGGGAGAACAGATGGTCGGTTACAAATAGTAGAACTAGGTGAAAAGAGAATACTAAAGGGAGTATGGTGAAGTGATCTGGGGGGTATTTACTTAGGGCCACTCTTATATAGTAGCTAAAGTGCGATATTTAATTCGCAAGGATATGTATATTCTTGCTTGTAAATCGGAGAGCATATGCTTAGAAATATAATATAAAATCCGATAAGAAGCTCACATAATCATCAAAGGGTGTAAGCTTAGAAATACGGTACAAAATCCGATGGGCAACTCCCTGTTAGATACTCATATACTACCGCCGGGCGGCGGGTATGCATGCAACAAATGAGCGATGCATTCTTCATGTGGAATCATGAACAAGCTAGCATGTATGCACATATAAGATGAACGCTGTTAACACGTTTCACAAAAGCTGGCGATTTTTGTGGTTTAGCTGAACAGAATAGGTCATGGGAGCGGGGGTTTGGCGGGTACAGTGGTCTTAGCCAGCCCAGCCAGCCCAACCTTTTCAGCCAATCAATCAATCTGGCTCGACTCAAGTAACAGCATTAGAACTAGTGGAATCAAAGCTCTCGTATACATAGCCATCACTTTCCAATTTTAAAATATTGAGTACTATTGAACTAATGAGAACTTGACATTCGCATCAATGGACATATTAGAAAGGTACGCTTTTATACTGTAGTTTGGGCGACTTAAAGTACCACCCCACGTTGAGTGCATTGAGTGAGAATGGGGATGGGATGGTTGGGCGGGCGAGTGTCGAGAACCTGCCCTTGTAAAGCACGAAGGCTGGGTTGAGCAATGCATTTCAGTTGTTCGAGCGATCGCCCCCACCCTGACCAATGAAAGAGCCTTTATCGTAAAGCCTCCTTTAGTACCGTATGCTAGCCAATCCAAGTTGACTCGCGCGGACTACCGCTCTTATGCAGACTGAAACTTCTTGCGGGTAGCATTATGATTTAGGAAAACTCATATATACTCCGTATGTGACCGGTATACGGCATGCCTTGAGTGGGTCTGCCATCTGGCTTTACCGATTTGTTTCTACTTTGCACGATAGTTGCCAATATTTATGCCGCTACACTTGACGGGTAGTAAGTCGGCTGTAAACAGAGGCATCGAACAACAGTTGATCAAGCCATTTAAAGCACGAGGTTGGAGCACAATTTGATCTATCAGAGTAGAAATTGCATTTGCAGGCAACCACTCTGTCTCTCATGCTCGCCATATCCAAATTCAAATTTCAGTCCATCCAGAGGACCATCAGATATCTACGATATCAAGAGTAATATTCTTGCTTTTTTCATTCAATGACAACTTAGTCTATGGTCTTGAAATCGGTATGCTCAACTACCACGATCTCTGTCTGACCCAATCTGCTTAACTCAGAAAAACTGCAGGGAAATATTGGTTCACATGGCCAGCTGGTACTCCATTCCAAGCCTCTTGATATCATACGCACAAGGGTCATTGATAAAACCCAAGCACTCCCTACCACCGATAACCAAAGATGGGAGCGGTAGGGGCATCTAAAAAACCGAGACTCAGGAAGCATCGAAGCCAAAAAGCACAACATAGAAACTATTCGATACCGCATGGCGAAGTTCTGCGGCTGCGAATCAACAAGTCAAAAAACTCTTGAGATTGGTTTTCAAGAAGATTCCATTAATTGGCGAAAAGAAATTGGAGAATATCAGCTTAGCATTTTGATGGGTAAACCATTCAGCTGCAATCAAGGCCATGTATATAGCTGCCAAGGAATGAAAACGGCCCGCTGTGAATTCAGGAAGTATGGTCTATTCGATTTAGCTAGACATCTAATTCAATTTGATATTGTGTTAATTCTAGGAAGCCACTAGGCAATAGTGAAGTAGATGAGGCATCGATGGAAATGGGGTTGAGAGGAGGTTTTGAGGAATACATAACTCTACGTAAATGAGTTGCAAATGGACACCATCATAGAAGCAGGTCTAACTAATAGACGTGTGGCCAAAGAAGAGTCCCGTAAAGGAAATTCTACTATCAAAATGAAGTGCAACCAGGAGCTGTATGCTAGATGAGAGATCAACATCATATGAGCTGGTAGTAAGATGCTCTTTGAGAAGCTCTGAGATCGATGTATGCAATAAGCGGGTAATAGCCCCCTTTGAAGCTATACCATCCCATATCTTCAGACCCATCTCATCTTTTTGGGAATATATATATTCACATATTCCCTCATATCCAATCAAGAGTTGATCGCAAAAGTCAAACTTTATGCGTCATACGACAAACCATACATGTAACCAATAAAAACCCAATCGCAAAGGTGAGAAAGTATATAGATATGCAACAAATCAGTCGAATATATATTCCATTCCCATCCAATCTTCTACCAAAAGTGAATCTCCAAGCCATCTATTTACTTACTTTCGTCCATGGCCAATCAGAAAACGATCGCAAAAGTGAACTCTTTGTAGATGTGCAACAAAATGGGGTTTGATATTCACTTTCTATATTTTCCGACTTCTTATAGGATGGGAAGATATTAAGTTCAATGCCTTGAGCTAATTTGTTGATTCACTAGAAGTTACAAACATACCTAACTATAGGAATTGTAGCAATAGATAGCAGGATTACTTCAAGCACATGAAGTCAAGATTTGCTTGAGTAACTTGAATGTGTGCTTACTTAGACCTACCTCAAATATATCATATTAGCAGATAAATCATCAAGGTTGATCAGATGGATATGGTAATGTAAATACAATGTTACGTTAGCACGTATGGGCCATTGTACTTTGGTGGGCCACAGGATATCCCGAATACGTTGATGGAGCCGTGGCGCCACCCATCTGCCCATACTTTGTTGAATCGTACATCTGCTACCCCAACCCTTTCTAGCCTCCATGTGCAATTCCGCCACTTGCCCCTTAATTCGATCAACAAATACAAGGAACTGAACTTATCGATCCATGAAGCAGCAGTGATAGCAGAAAGGAAATCGAAAACTATACTACATCTGTACAAGGCGATGTGATATGAGAAGATGACTTCGAGGCTTGAATTGGCAATGGTTCCGAATGAACAAAAGGACGTTGATTGCAGACAAACTAGTAAAGAGATCTACCAAGCAGGGTTCGGCAAGCTACAAAATGGAGCTCGACATACAGGATTTTCACTGAGGCTTGCACCTCTATACCCGTTTGAGCTAGTAACCCCGACCAGTAGGTTGTGACTTGATCCACATACATGCCTAGGACAGTAGGATCTGATGAAGACTTAGAGAACCAACTCCTTTCTCCAAAATTCCGACGAACACGCGGAAATATCGCATAGATATTATTATTGGTATGCGAATATTTGTACAGTGCTTCAGCTGTGGATAGTGACGTCTCCACCATCTCGCATGTTTTATACCAAGTGGATGCTGCGTAGAACGCACGTTTTGAATCACCAAAGCTAATGCATGCAATAATATGCGACTTCGCAAAGACTTCCAGTAGCAGTAGACAGTGGAGGAACACTCAGACACTGACTGTAATGTGCCAAACATCGCGCAATGCAAAACCGATCTTCTGATACCAGAAGACTATTCATCGCGGTAACTTTTGCGAAATGCACAGCACTGATAGAATAAAAGAATGATAAAGTCAGACAGCAGATCACGTTTTGTGGGGGGAGATTTTTTTTTTCTGCAATGTGGATCGTTCATTGTGATCTACGAGACATCATTTCATATTTGCCTATATCAAAATACGAGTGAATGCGGCAGTGCGTAGACATACGCGGAATTAGCATCCTTCCTGGTATAATCTCCGGTGCACTATTTGAGAAATTGCTGCCGTAGGCCGGGAAAGAAATTGAAGATCTCAGAAATCATGTTATTTACATTTGTTGGTATGCGGTCCGTGTCTTAGATTTTTAGTATTTACCGGAAAGTGGATATTGCAGTACGGGTATTTTGAATTTTGGATGTGTTTTGTTGAAAGAGCGAGGGGCTGCAGGCTGTGAGCCTGCGCCAACGTTGAACTCTATTCCCTAGTTCCTTGCTAGGTCTTCAAAAACTCACAATTCCAGATCAGGTGGGTGACGTCCGTTGATGGGGTAAAATATCATGGCTTAGAGTGGGGTGGAGTTTGAAATATTTTGGACTACGGGAAAAAATATGGCTTGCGTGAGTGCTTTGATGTTGGAGCCCAAGAAATATATATGACACGGCGGGCACTGCGGGTGTAAGCGGGTGGCGGAGTTACTCAGCGGGGAAATTCAAGCATGTTATTACAATATGGGAAGTTGGGAACGAGCGGGGCAACAACGAATTATTGTAAATTGCCATATTTTATTTGCGCACTCGCATTTTAAATATTAATTGAAAATATTCCGTTGAGATGTTTTCTTCGTATTCATATCAAATGTAAATGGGATCTTATTGAAAACATGATATGAGGGTCAGAAGGGCACATAATCGATAGATTGAACCTCATAGGATTTTCATCACATATACTCCTTAAGTACTAGGAAGTATCTATATTGTTGTTCGACGAACTAAACCGATATAGCTTCGGCGCGTAAAATGCTTGATGTTGGCTATCAGATGTATCGGCAACAATCTCCTAAAATGAGATCTCAGTTCATTTCAAAATATACAGTAGGTGCCGTTGAACGGACGAGTTACGATGCACGAGAAATATTGGACTACTCCAATTCCAAGATAGAATGAACCTTCAAAGAGCTTTGACTTGGAGAAATGAACCGGATTCCGGAAGCGCTGAAGTCTATTAAGATTTTGTATATTCTTAGAAATGGAAGATATTTTTGGGTTTGAAAGACAGGTTATGTACTGTAAGGTTGTATCTATATAATGTTAATTTGAAATATGTATTTGGAATTTGGACAAAGGAAGGCATCTAGGAAAGATCACTGGAGAGTAGAACGCTGGCCTATTCTGCGGCCAAAGAGTTGGGTAGTACTTACTACTCGCAGATTTCCAGAATGAGATATATATACCGTATTACCCATGCTATAGTTCTCACAACGTTGTAGAACATATAGATCTCGTCAAGAAATCGTGTGATTGGGTATGTTCTAAAAAAGCGGTGAAAAACAAAATAGGAGGAGGCGAATATGCAATGGTTAAGTACTTGCATATGCACAATGCAAGGGAAACACGTCGTTTCATTGAGCCTGATGTGGTTTTGCTGTGCCGTTGAATTGCAGATTGGATCATGTACCTGAGAGGAGCAGCTCGTGTTCTGCAAACCATTATCAACCTTAGTTATTCTGCAAGGTATAAAGTTGATTTGTACTGTTACTTTAAAAATCACGAAGAATTTTCCAGTCTATAGAATTAATTGCAGTATTCATCTCCCCCCCCCTCCCCTCAGTAGAACTGTACTACATAGTACATACATAGAGCTACAGCAAATTGAATCTTCAAATCAAAAAGCTTTCAAGATTATTTGCGCACAGACCTACACACTGGCATATCAAGTAGCACCAAGAGAAGAGGGGTCTAACGTATCAGTATTCTAAGTCCGTAGAGACGGGTTGCATGCTAGGCTAGCAAAACAAGATAAGTTGGCGTTTCGTCCGAGATGTAATCAAGAGTCTAAACACAAATGATTGGGTATATGAAGACCCAAGCTAAATCTATCTTTGGTTTTCTGGGAATTTCATTATATAGTAGCTAGTAGCGAGTTTTCCGATAGCGAGTTTTCCGAAAATGTGCTCAGCCATGAGGTTGAGATCTTAGCCAAAATACAATTCTTATTAGTCTCGGACAATTCGAATTAAGGATCTCGAAAGTCATGCAGGTACCTATGCTATAACTAAGCTCTATCGCATGCAAGCCGCATTGTAAGGATATTGATGCTTCCGGAACATATCGTATTGAATCCTGCTCATTGAAAAGATAACACCAATGTGAATTGCTTGGGGGCTTACATAGGAAGGATTGTGAAGCACATGAGATTGCGAGTGGGATTGGTCACGTTGTATTGAATGAGGGGAAAGTGACATTGCCATTGTGGCTGACGATTAATACTCGGGCGCGATTGTCGGTCTAGCTGTCAGCCCGACTATGTAGGATGAACTGGACTTTGGAAGGATGGGTCAGGCTCTACAAAATGAGGGGAAAAGCTTTATTGTCATTGTGGCTGGCAACAGAAACTTTGTACGTGATTCTGGGCCTGGTTGTCAGCTTAATTTTGATAATCGTCAGTACCTTCCACACCTACGTACCTCTG